>WURT03647799.1:0-19316 GCA_009936505.3 Holothuria glaberrima | reverse complement strand
ATATATATATAATGTTGGGTCTGAAGACGCAGAAATTTATAGTTGTCTAAATTGTCCTTAAAAAGTTAAATTTATACATAAAAATGTTCTTTGTCTGACTCAGACTATGTTAGTCAGGGGGATTGTTGTAAGATGTATATAATTCCAAAACTACTCAAAGAGGTATCATCTTTATAACTGTTTTATGTCAATAATCTATATTTCTATTGGTTAGTAGAATGTCTCAATTTCAACTTGAATTTTTTACTTCTAAAACTTTGATAGATATTTTTTCAACTTCTAAAATCTTACCCCTGACTCTCCCAAAAGAGTCTTCATAATACCATCGGATTTAGTTGTTTGTTACTCAACTCATAAGTTGTTACTCAACTCATAAGTCCAAAGGTACATAAAGTCCATATCAAGTTTACATCTTATTTTTCTGTAGGGAATGGCTTTGGTAGTGACTTTTCCAGAGTGTGTTTTCTACTGAACAGTCCAGGAAAGACTAGCCAGTTGACTAGGTTCACTTCAACCAGTTGGGCAAAAGTTGTTGCCTGTGATGGTGGATGGAATCAATTAACTGGGCTCTACAAACTACAGTACAGTATGCCGTTACTCAGAAGTGTCTAACAACTAACAAACAACCAGATAGTTTTGAGTGCTACATCTCTTTTGAAAAACAAGACTGATATTCAAATAATGTAGTTACGACTGTTTCAGAGCTGAGGTACACTCATGAAAAGTTGGACTCCAGAATTCTGTTTCAACTGCAAATATTCTGTAAATATGTCATCAACCATTATTTATATATAACCCAATTTGGATAAGGTAAATGAAGCTTATTTTGCCATTTTTTGTTCAAATGCAGCTCTGGAGACAAACATGCCTCCCAACCATGAAGCATTTGTAAAGCACTGTAAGAGAGCCAACTACCAGGCAGCTATCCATAGAAGAGCCTCGAGAACATGCCTGAAATTCTATCTGCCTTTTGTCATGGGTGGAAAAAGAAGAAAGGTAAACTTGTGATCAGCTGGACTGACCAGACACCAGTACCTGATAGTGTATTTGACCTGATAAGGTGCTTCTGTAAGAAACTAATCTGCACTGATCGCAGATGTAGCTGTTTCAAGAAAACTCTTCATGCACAGACATGTAGGTGTACTAGTCGTAACAATGAGTTGTATATACTGTGCCCAGAAGAAAGTGTTAGTGATGATGACCCTGATGGTACTAACTTGTAGTAAGGTAGATATTGACAGTCCTGTTTTGGAAAATCTGCCAACCTTTATTTCAAGTGCACTTTAAAATTTGACGTATGCAAATTTTTGTACCCGTCTATGAATTTCTAAGCTCTGGCAAACATGTTCCCTCACCATGCAATCATTTGTTGGTACTCATTTTATTGTTTCCCAACCCAAACCTCTCCAAGCAATGACAAGGCATATTGGTTCCCCGCATTAAAAATTCATCATAACAATAAAGTGAAGTTTTCTGCAATAATTTAGTGAGTGACAAGGCTGATACTAGTCGAGACACTGCTGATGTTGTGGTAAATCAGTGAAATTTGGCAGGTTTGCACCCAAATCTCAAATTGTTTTGATTAAAATTTGTAACTGAAGGTAAAGTGAGTCATTATAATTGTGGGGTGTGGTCAGCAAATGAATATTTTAAAATGAGGCACGGTAAAATACGAGTTTGTTGGTTTTGATTGAGATGCATCATATCGATGAGTGGTTACAGACATGTTTGTTTATGTACTTGTAAGTTGGTAAGCAATCGTTAGAAAAGCTGTGAACTGATTCTTTGTGGAAGTTTACTACCTAGACATGCATGACTCAAGTACTTCAGAATTCAAAATGTAGAACCCCTTTTCAAAGAATTTTACCTCGGCATAAACCCTGATCTTTGTGACATTTATCCCGTTACATTTTTGGAAAAAAGAACTTGTTAAAGTAGATTGAATTTAACAGCCGAGTGTCTTTCGTGGTTTTGTCCTGGTTGCTATGGCAACCTTTTTGTCATTAAAGGAATCATTGTGTATAATCCATTCAAAGTATGAAAATGATATCATTACTTGCTCATTCACCTTCACAACCGAACCACAACATCTGGTATCTTGTTCAAAGGGTTCTGGTATATTGTATATATAGTGGTTCAAGCAATACCTTGTTGAGGTGAAAGGCCCCCTCTTTAACTGTTGCCAGGTAGCAACAACAACAAAATCAAACTAGTAATGTTTTGAAGAATTACCAAATAAAATCTTCCAAAGCTCGGTCAAGCACTTTTGTTAATATAATAAATCTGTTATTAACAGTAGACCTTTCCTAAGACCAAGTTCTGGTTGCCCTAGCAACACAAAATTACCTTTTTTCACATCTCTAGTGGCAGTAAATTAGAGGATGGCTCTCTGTCTCCACATGTTTTTAAGTATACACTATCACCTGCAACCTCACGGCATAGTTACATTTATTTGTGTAGCACAATGATGTGTATCACTTCAATATCGGAAGAGCGCCCTCTATTAGTGCTTTTTTTCAAGTATTTGCCACACCCAATATCCGGTTGACTTAAAATTTTGCATGATTTTTTTTTCTAAGAATACCGGTCATTGAGCATATTAAATACCACTCTCTTTACCTTTGACGGTCTTTTGAAAAACTTTCTAAGTTATCATTTTCTATGGAAATCTGGCCGCCATTTTGTTTGTTGGCATAGTCGTGTGCACGTTTTTTCACTGCCAACCAGCTGAAATAGTTGTGTACTGTTACATTCCACGTAATTTTACTATTTTGGGTAATCACCACGAAAGTGAGAAAAATCTTGAATCTATGCATACTTTGCCTATGGAAGACGGCACAGTTTTACCGAATTGTTGAGCTGGTGTTGTTTATGGCTTAGTTATAAAAGATGACGTCACACACTATCTCGCGTTGCCGTTCTCACCACCAGGCAAAATACCCGTGACTCCCGTTTTCGAATCCCAGGGATGAGTCATTGACATGAGATTGAGGTAGGTGCATGCGCAGAAGACAAAAGTGACGTCATTACGTCGAAGTCGACGTCCGCGTCGTGCAATCTAAGGCTCCCTAATACCTGCTTGCGACCCGACTCACTTGAAACAGTTTTAAGGTGTTTTAAGGAAATCGGACCTATCAAACATGTTTGATATATATATATCCCAATGTTTTGAGCCGTTGCGTTTGAGTTGAGTCGCGTCGGGCCAGTGCGACCCGACTGCGACAAAAATGGCGTTCCCTAGTTAATATGGACATACTAATTATCACTTACGTACGTAATAAAACTATGTTCGTACGTAATTATGATTATATTAGAACGCAATGATATCACGTACGTACGTTATAATTTTACGTATGTACGTACCTAATAATTATCACCTACGTTTTTTTACTATGTTATCTAGAGCTTCGTATTTTAACGTCCTTCCACCTCCGATGAATTGTTTATTTGTGACGGCAAGAGCACTTAAATCGTGAAAAATTTAGAAAGCTGAGCATGGACAGCATCATTGACAAGTTTTGAGGGCTAGACCTGGACGTTTTGTTAGTCTGTATGAATTGCAATAGACACTGCACCAGCTGTTTTCGAGTTGGTAGATTGTCGTAGGCCTATATAAATTACTTGCTAAATGATGGTGTTGCCCATATTCAGTCTACAGAATTCAAGCAAGTATTCCAGTCTTTATAATCCAAGCATGTTGTCGTGGATTCGAGTTAAGCTCGAGAGTTTGAAGCTGGAACTAGTTTTGGGCTGTATGTATTTCTTAATCATACATGCAAATATGTTCTTTAATCAAAATAGAATGACACCGCCATAAATTAGAGTCTTGCTGAGTTCCCACATGGGATGGTCGAACAAACAGGAAATCCCGGCCCCAGGATCTGGGGGCGTACATCGAGTCACTTGACACCCTACAAACAACCCTTTTAACGCCACTGTGTTTACTATAGGTACACGTCACGCATTCAGTGCGCAATAGTTATTTAATGGATTATGTTCTTTTCTTAACAATGCTAGCTGTGCGTCTTAATGACTATATATGAGCAACATGACAAGTCTTTTAGCGGACTCAAACCGTGTTTTCCATGCAAGTAATACTAAGAAAAGAGTTGTGTAAATTGCCTTTGTTTTGATCATGACACGGTTGCTAAACATCCTTTTTATACACTTACAGTTAGAAGCAACATTCTTAGAAAATGGTTTGAACTGGTTAATCAGCATGACAATGAATTAGTAAAGATAACTGCTGCGGGAATTGTAAGATAATATAACTTACATCATTCATCTGTTAAATGCAAAGGCAATACATACTCTAATTGCGGTCGTTAATAGAAGGGTAATTCAATGGGCAAACTGAAAATAGCGTCGGAATGTTCATCACATCATTGATGCATTTAAGCCACAGATAGTTCATCCATGTAAGTTCCACATCAAAAGTGCGTTGATAAATGGAACACAAAAAGTCTTAAAATCCATGAACATTTGGGAAGGGTTGTTAATATTTATCAGAACTGTTAGTTTATTTGCTTTTTTAAGTGTCAGTGTACAACCAGTAAACTGCATGTGGTGGTAATGGTATTGTCAATAAAAGTTCCCAAATGGAAGACTTTGCCGTAACCGCCTCTCTTCTATAGCGTGCATTTGCTCTAGTTCTAAGCATCGTCCAAGTGTAACTGGCAATACTTTTTCATTGCTGAGATTATGTTGTTTATCTGTAAAAATTGCTACTCAATTACCATCTGTGTAAATAGACGTACCAGCCATATTAGTACAGGCGTGACAGTTAATAATGAGCAAGGGCGTTGCTGAAAGGGTGTCGTGGAATGTTTTTTTTTCTTTTGCAAACTGGGGTTGACAAGTTGACAAGTGTGAATGCCGATAGCCTCCATGCCCCGTATCTTGCAAATTATAGGCTTGTGCGTTCATTAATGTCACTCTAAAAGTATAAGTTCAGTAGGAAATTGGATTGATTTGTCATCAAACAACCGACTGTGTTGACATTACATGCCCTCCTATCATTTGTTTGTCTAGAGATGCCGCTGTTCAGAATAGGAAAGTCGCTCAGAGAAGTGATTGGGGATGGATCTCATGTAGCGCTTTCGTGAGAAAATAGAGGACTGAAATGGTATTGCTCTTTTGTTTACTTTTATTTTCATATGAGAAATTGGAAAATGAGAGTATACGGTGATGTTCGACACCAGTCACAGCGATTTTGGCATGGTTTGTCGACCTTATGCATGTGAAATCAAAGAGCAGAAAGTGCTCCCTCGTTTGGAGGCAAGAGCGTACCATTGCAAGCTGCAACAACAAATGCAGACAACTGACTTAAACAATCAAATACGCTCGTAATTCTACTACACGCGCGTAACAAGTGCACTGCGTGCGTACCGTGTGCTTTATTGTTTTTCCTCAAAAATGACCTCGCGTGATGTCAATGCATTAAGTCTATTCGGAAAAAGAACGATAAGTCACCACACATATCTAACCAGGAGTCCAGTAAACATTTATTTAGTGTAAAAAGGGGATCTGATGACAAAAATGTAAACTTATCAGAACTGCAAACTAGTAAGGATTTTGCTTCTGTGGCAGGAAACAGATGCTAAATAACAGTTTGTCTTCAAAGCAAAAATTTCTAGTGATGTAATTGTTTAACTTTCAAATTTAGTTATAGTTGAGTGTGTTCCTATGATTTATGCTATATCTTGGTCAAATGACGGCGAAGTTCACGAGAAAACTTATGAAACTTACGATTATTTGGCTTCAAAATCTATCTACTAACAGTTTCGGCCACAAATTCCCCTTCTTTAATCCACAAGCCCTGTTTCGTTTTTCGGCGTCCTACCGACGCAAAGAGAGCAAATCTTATCAGTTTACAAAAAGGTTCAATTCTGCTGGAAACGGCAAAAAATTTTAAAGAAAAATTAAGGCGAATCGATCAGCTATTTTCAATCTCCGAAGATGCTCAAAATTACAGTAATGCTTAAAAAAGATTACACTTCCGCTTAAACTTTTCCATGAAATTTTGTTATTAAGAAGACTTTACATCTAAATACGAAAAATCCATATAACAGAAACTGACTAAATGCCGAGTGACTGGGAAAAAGCGATCAATGCTAATGTCATTATGAAATTTCTTTTTTTTTCTATCTGTTTTTATTTTAGTCATTAAATTTGTTACCATTTAGATATGTCTTATTACTAAGTGAATTACACATTAGTTTCTCCGTAGGCTTTATTTGTCAATAACTTGACTCCACCAGCCCATTTCACGTACACTGCTCATGCACTAGTTTCTAGTTTTAACACTTAGGCCTACGTTTCATTACTTTAACTGAATTTTGTTTAGTCTCGTCAAAAATGAAAAAGAAACAAACAAGCGAAAAACCAATGCAATAGCATTCTCAACGATAACCCTATTACGTATACAATATTATGTCAAAAATACACTCCAAACTACGAATTACATCACTACATTTACCGGTGGAGTAAGAAAGAGAGGGAAAGTGTAGGCCTACATAGTATCAGTGTAGACAGCATGCAATGATTACATTTCCTAACTTATTCAGACGTCATGGACTCAAATTTAAATTTGTCGTTCGCATCTATTTTGATAGACTTCTTAAATGTTGGACAGAAAGGAATAAACCTTGTCCACGTTCTTTTTGTGACCAAATTCATCCCGAAAGGGAGATCATAGACTTTGCATGAACTGGTGCCAGCCTTTTCTTTATTTTCAACAGAGGCATTCCCATGTACCATAAATTCCTCTCTCCAGTGTGTGCCTTTTTCCTCTGGTGTGCCTGAAAAATAGAACGTATACATGAAGTGTGCATTATGACAAAAAGTGAAGGGCTAAAATTTGCCGATGTTTCTGAAGGCGACATCTACCTGGAAGGAAATTGTAAGCAAAGTTTTAGATCATATAAACCTGAAATTATTTTCTTATTCACAATTTTTCTTTATTTCGACACTCTCGCAATTTATATAATGGGTAATATTTATTCTTATAATAGTTTCGGATGAAAGAAACAAACGTTTAATTCCTACTTGTCAATTTTATTTTCAATTCTCCATAACGTCGTGGGACAAAGGCAACAACCAGTTTAGAGGACCCATTGTATCCTCGGTTTCAGTGTGAAGCCTGTTAACGAGACGTATTGGTTAAAGGCTAAGCAGTAAACTATTATATGATCACCTGGTAATTACGAAAGTTTGCGTTCTCCATTGGCAAAATGTATGGTCGTTATATGTACCGAGGCAAATATGTTAGTATTTTTGACATGTGCATCACTGCAATTAGGTACCCTCCCAACGCATAACCATACTTTATATTAAGTCAGGTAGGCGCTACTATGACCAGAGTAACACGTAGATCCCAGTCTCTATAAGACCCTACGTTAACGTTACTTTAATAACGTCTGCGTTTATTTAATGCTGGTAAGAAATCCTGTGCATTGATACCTACCTGCTATAATGTTATCGAGGGCAGTGGATACCACAGCTCTAACCAGCATACCGTTTTTTAAAAGCACTCCTAAGAGCTGGTCCAATGTTTCCGAACCTTTCCATGGAAGAAAATTGGCCGAAAAATAAGAGACAAAAACACAAAAGATAAAGCAGAAACTACCCATACCAGTATTTGACAATATTACACCGGGCATTTTAGGCTACTACATTTCTTTAAACACTATTTAAACGTATTCAATAACAAGGCTGAAAATGCAACTGTGTGAGAAATTGTTTGCAACTGTACACATATACTATTTACTGAACTTCAAAATTTTACAATGATTCTTGGATTTACAACTACTTTGAGGCCTTAATATATTCTTTTTTGCAATTTTCATCAGTACTGGCTGGTATGGGTCAATTACAAAAAGAACTCTTTCACTGTGGTAACGCTTTTAAAATAATTGTGCATTTAAACGGAACATGTTTCGAAGCGATAGGGAAAAAGTATTTGACTAAATGAAACCCACTGAGTTTTGTAAAATCCTTATCAAATTATCTCGTAGATTTTGGATATCACAACTTAACGGTGCATTGTTCGGTTTCAATTATGTTGAAGTTTCTACATGATGTTAGTAGGAAAAAGCTATAAATGAAATGACATTAATACAGAAACAATAAAACTGAAAAAATTAAATTCGAACAAGATTGAAAAAAATATAAATACCAGTGTCAATTTGTCCAGGAATTTTCCTAAAATAACCAGGAACTCCAACTGCCATAAATAATGACAGACCGACAACCAATATATTTCTATTACTGTCCATCTTCACATAGGAAAGGGTCGACATTCCGAGCGATGAAATCATTCCTAAAGAAAGTTTTGAGTAATCCTTTCTAAATACGAAACGTTTGAGTTTGAGAAAATTACTTTATTTTTTGTTCAAGGAAATAAAAATTTTGAAATCATTACTCATTATGTACTTCATAGCCAAACGATTCTCGCATTATGTGACTATGGAGGCTCTAATTGCCTCTGAAGCTTGCAAATAAATCCCAAAGGCAACGGTCACACAGACTGTAAACCGGGAGGTGAACTAGATGGCGATCCATCGAAAACTTGAATTTATGCTAATCCAATTAGATTGACCTCTAAGTGAAGACTTAGTCCTTTAATTGGGGATTATTGAACTGCAGGGCATTGAATTCATTTTCACCCTCATCTCAGTGCTCTTTCATACCCCAACAAAAAGGATTATTTGAAAGAATGTTTTAATGTCTAACTAGTTGCCGGCAGTGGGGTATGAAGCACTGTTCTGACATTCAAAACGACTGTTTATTGCCAACGAACCTAATGATGTTGGATATATAAACCAATGCTCATGATTTATGCAAATGACCAAACGAAATATAAGACTTAACTTTGCTGTCGATTTTTGACTTATTTTTGCATTCGCTCGCATGATCTAGAGACACCCCCATATCGAGCAAGTTATACGGAACTAAACAAGTACGTTGTCAATAGCGTCGAAACGCGTCGAAACCGTCAAATTAATTTACAGCTTAAGGGACTTGCAATGTTAAGGCAAGAGGCAAATTTTGCAAGCTGCTCATCGAGATGTAGCAGACGACGTGTCCCACTCCCACTTGTACTTAGTTCTTAACAGTTCTTAGGCCTATTAAATCATCACACAAAAGAGATTATTTTCGGCAACTGGTAAAGGAAGAGTTTTCAATGGATCACCATCTAGTATCACCTCAAGTCTAAAATTACCATTATGTATGTTGCAAATATTACAAGAAAAAGTTTTGTGACGCAATTTCGATTTTTAGCCAATGTTACGCTAAAAGACAAAATATTTTTTTATTAAGTATTAAGTCTGCATTTTAAAAGCGAGAAAGCAGTCACCCTAAATTTATTTTCAAAATATCTGCTAAATCTTACAGATCTTCTCTGATTTCGCTCACAAATATCTTTAACTATCATGTTTCTGTATAAAGACACTGAACTTAATCCAATGGAGCTGTTCTGCATCAATTTAACAAATAAGTTACGAAAAGATTGTCACAAGATTGGCAAAAACCATTCCTGAATTAGAACGACGGGGTACACTCATTCACATTGTAGGATTCAGTTTCTCTCCAAGAGAGTAAGTAGATCGCACAGTACTTCTTAATGTTCTTATTTACTGCTTATACAACGTATACATGGTTTTGCGTATTCTTCCATAGATATATGAAAAAGCGAGTAGCCAAGGAGAGTGCTTGGGTTCGAAGACCTCTATCCATGCTTTCTTTTTGCTACTCTTGGAGGAGAAATTACGTAACACTCAAGTTTACATTTCATAGATAAGATCTTCAAATATGATTACACCGTCACTGACACATTAGTTACAGATATCTGAGTAAGGGACGAATCCTCAAATCCATGCAATAAGAAAACCATGCCCAAAATCACTTTAAGAGGTCCTTTTTAGCCGGCTCCCTACCAAGATGTTGTTTTTGAAAACGGCAAGGGTCGCTTATAGGTAGTTTTCAGGTAGTGCCCGTAGAGTTATTCAGTGGGTTAGCGTGGTCTGAAATGTAATCTGCGCCAAAGTCCTGCACGCCTGTCTGAAGAATTGCCTCATTTTGTGTCAATTATATTCCCTTCTACTCACAAAATGCCTTGCGAAGATATGGTTCTCTTCGCAAGGTTCTACAAATTAGTTTTCTTTTATTTTAATACAAACAATGTTACAAAAAATGTTTTCCCTGAACAATCTTAAAGTGGCTCTGACATGAATTTTTTTGCTAAACTGCTCATGATAGAGATAGAGCAAACAATCATCTTCAAAGTGCATCCATTAGCTTTTTCTAAACTGGTGCCTTTGTGTCCTTTAATATAAAGAGAAACTCGGTTTTATTTTCACTTCTATTGAAAGACAGTCGAAAATTTTTGAAACCCATTACGTCATGTGACGTCATAAAAAGAACCCACTTGAAACTCGATGCTGGTAATACGTATAGTAAATGTGGGTATCTTACCTTTCACTTCGTGCGTTCCCACACCTATCTAGATTACGCATTTTGGGTTTAAACACCAAATTTGCCTCAAAAGTCACTCCTGAGTGTCTCCATGGTCACCGGAAAATAAAAAAACACTTCGTTTTTTGAGTAAAAGAGGTTACAAGGGATGTTTCGGTGAAGTGTTTTGTTTAGCCAAGTCAGCCACGCATGGCAATAACAGAACTTTCAGATTTGCGGATCCGAAAGCCAGATTGCGTTCACGTATACAGCGTACAGTGGGTTACGTACACAACACTTTGCCCGTATTGTATACACTCTTAACGGTTCGAACCAGTCCGAAGGGTCGACATGATACCGTCACGAAATCGAGGTGATGAGAACCGTGAGCACAAACTACAGGGGACGGGAACTTGGTAAGAGTAACATTTCTTTACGTAAAACTACCATAAAAAGGGTTTTACAGTGTTGTGTACATTTCCTGATGGTATTCGCGAAAGTGACCTGTCAGTGTATTTGCTTAGCCTAACGCTAGGCCTACGTTAAACCATAACGCTAACGTTGGCCTAACGTTAGGCAAAGGTACCGTTTGCACTTTGCTTGTAAAATAAACTTCGCTTAGCCTAGGATGGGTTTACGGTATAAACACTCACAATCTTAACAAAAAAATAGGAAGTTTGCTGATGAATGTTCACTTCATAGTACTTCTGCTAAACCTTGATAGGGCTAGGCCACAGGTTATCAAAATCTGGCCTTGGCCTACCTTTTTCTGTGTGTAAATACGCACAGTGGCACTCCCATGTTAGAATCGTACGGAAAGAGAGCTAGCGATGTTCTATTTGTGACGTAACGGTTTATCAACCGTGCCTTTAGGAATGCCAATATCTGGTGATTTCACAAGAAAAGCACTCTTTTATGAAAAGTGTGTCAAATTGGTCTGTGAAACAAGATTTCATGTCTAACTGAACGAATAATCAACTGACAAATATTTCCTTTTGACTTTGACTGGTTTTATGTGCCAGAGCCACTTTAAGATTGTACAGGGAAAACAGGGAATTTGGCTTCCAAGAAGAAGAATGTATGTTAATAATTCTTTACTGCTGACGAATACATTTCTAGATTTGTGATACATTTCCCAGCTTAACTTTATACCTACCAAAAGTTAGGCTGCAAGCACCTAAAATTGCTTTCGGAATGCCATTGATTAGTGCACTGAGTTTGGTGAAGAATCCGGCTAGAATGAATATAACTCCGCTGCCTATAAGAACGCTTCGACTTGCAACCTAATGAAATATTAACAAAATGGAATTCACAGTTAGTTGCATGAGAGTTTCATGGAATATTATCTGTTTAGATGAAAATCAAAAGCTGTAATTGTGCGTGCTATACCTCGACTACCACGCAATGGTTACAGAAATTGAAGTATGGCATTTATCTTGCTTCTTACCTATAAACATAAACTTAACATTTACAATGATACCCGATGTGGCATTTAATTTTTCTCAGGAAAATAAGAAATGCTACTTTATTAATGATTAAAGTATCCATCAGAATGACCAAAGCAATAATGTGGCAAATTATTTGTTAAATAAACAATAAACAGTGCATTACTCCGTTCGTAACAGTTCTAATGCCTAGGCAGGAAATCATTTCTAGTCGCCAATATGTTTTGAAACATATTCCATGAACATTTAACGTTTTACCTTTGTAAGTCCCAAAAGAGCAATGTCACCACTGTAGGATGAAACTCCAAAACCAAGGCCCCAGAGTGCGGCCAGTAGTCCTCCAATGCCCTCTACACCAATTCCTCGATTCACAGCATGATGGGGAGGAGGAGGTTCACGGGAAATCTGAGCGCATGCGTGGTAATCGCCAATTGAATCTAAAACGCTAACCACGATCGCTGTCAAAGCTCCGACTATCCCCGCAAAGTTGAACGTTATCAAACCCCATTGACCTGGTGTGAAAATTATATGACATATGGTAAGACTGTTTAACAGATAGACATGTTTACTATACTGTCTTACGTCAGGACAACTTAAGCAGGGAAAGCGGTAATACGAGTTCTTTTGTTAGTCCGCATCAGGGCACATGGCAGAACATCACCCCAGCAAAGGATTGACCGGAAAGCCCCCTGAAGATGATTTTGTTAATAACTCTTTCGTACTCGAGTCCTAAGGAGGGAGTTGAACTCCTCAATCCCTCCTTGGGCTAATTGCCTTCAGTGACAACTTACCGATAATGGGTTCTCCTCGTGATCGAATGTGTTTTCAACGTAACAGCTTTTGTCTTGACGAATGTGTGAAAGCTCCCATATTTTGTATTCCTGAACACTGCGATGCTGTAGGGGTCAGCACACGTTTCTAAGCACGATTTGAGCTTTCTGTGACAACGTACGTGCATTCATTCCTTTCCCCTCCATCACCGTTCAGTACATGTATCATAAAACAAATAAGGTTTTTATTTCATCCATTAAATCATGATGAAGTACGAAAGGAGTCTTACTTGTCGCATGGAGGACCATCAGGGACATCCTTTTTTACTTTATTTCTTCGGTGCTCGCCAAAAAAGTGTTACTTCCACTAAGTAAGCGGGAATGATTCACATGTAGATTCGAGTTTGAGCAATGCTACTAGTGGATATGTAGGCTACCAGGCGGTACGTTGCTTGCGCCCCGCGTTTCTCAAGGTGAAAGGAATAAATTGTGCGTGTATATTCAGTATGCTCGCACAATAAGATCGAACCATTTATACGGCCAACTGCCATACATTGTTGACGGGTTTTTTCAGTGTCGTTTTATGAACTATAAAAATATTAAGAAAAAAATAATGTTAAGTTCGAATTATTACGTGCGAGTTATGACAGAATGTATCATATTGCAAGGTGAATTCGAGTTTTCTGTTTTCTAATTATTTTAAATCACCGATAAAGTTGCAACACCGTACTCGAGATAGACTAGGAATCTCCTTCTACCGATATAGCAAAATTTCAGTATTCTCAAAACACTGGATACATACTGTATTGGCTGCGCTAAAAAGTTGTTCTTTCACACCCCACATTCTGTTGTCTAAGTGTGGTATATTTTGTAACCAATT
The DNA here is from genome assembly GCA_009936505.3 of Holothuria glaberrima. Classification (NCBI taxonomy): domain Eukaryota; kingdom Metazoa; phylum Echinodermata; class Holothuroidea; order Aspidochirotida; family Holothuriidae; genus Holothuria; species Holothuria glaberrima. The sequence continues at coordinate 5,766 of WURT03647799.1, read as the reverse complement.
CTGTAGCCTAAGGCTGTTGCAAATGCAGGGAGCTCTCGAATGCGTTTTTGTGGAATATGCCTGTGGCAATAAAATGTGTCTTTGCGATGGCACCTTCACCTGAACTGTACAGTCGTTAGTAAATCTAGGAAAGTGACAGTTGATCATTTTAGAGAGGCCGATTCATTATGTATCTGGTAATATGGAGATGCCGCGTCAGAAGGTAATTCGTTCGGTATGCGGAAATACCGAGATATACACGTTTATGTACATAGTCATATACATATATACCTACACATAGACGTAGTAGCAATATAGGCTTGGAATTTAGTAAATAGAGCAGCCAATTAAGGTTTGTGCAAAGCTTCAGAGCAATACTAGCTCTTCGTCAGAGCTTGATTACAAGAGTAATAAGGAGCAGTGGCCGAGCAAAGGGGCCCATAAACGCGGCCCTACACGGCTATGGGGCGGAAAATGAAGGTAGAAAAAATAGAGAAAAAGACAGGAAGACAAAGAATGAGAAAAAATGGAAAGAGGAGAAAAAAATGAAAGTTTGAATGTGTACTTGTAGCACCTCCGATAGACACTGCACTAGCTGTCTTCGAGTCGATAGATTGTCCTAATCCTTTATATGAATTTCTTGCTAAATACTGTATGTTGACAATGACGGTGTTGCTTTTATTCAGACTTCAGATTTAAAGCAAGTATTTCAGTCTTTATGATCCAAGCATGTTGGTGTGGATTCGAGTTTAGATCTACAGTTGAAAGCTGGAACTAGGTTTTGGCTGTATATTTCTTGCTCTTATAGGTTAATCGCACCCCCATGCCCCTGTTTTCGACCGAGTGTTGGATCTATACAATCATTTTTATCACAAATGGCTCCAAAACTGTAAAAAACTTCGCAAATCCTTCTCAAACTATCAAAATTTTGGCCTTAACTCAGTGCTGTGCTTATTATCAAAACCTGCCGATAACAACTCCAGGAGAAGCAAAGCAGCAAGCATTGAAAACTTTTTACGATTTTCAAAGTAAAGACTCACTTTCTGGTGGGTAGATAGGTTTGTGGGGAATTGACAGTGTCTCGATGCAGAGCGTAAATGCAGTCATGGAAATTATATTTATTGACAAAATTTCGGAGTGCTTCTCGCGCATGATGTGAAAGATTGGAAGTTCGTATTTTGCCGTTTCACATTTTCTAAACATATCTACCGCGTGCCCTTATAGATGGTGAATGTCTATGCAATTAGGCTACGAGAGAAAAGCGTTCGGAAATGCACTTGTTAGTCTTCCACCCTTTTCGCTATACCTGTCAGGGAGGTGATATATACACCCTCTGTTTCGCTCATTTCCCATTGCTGGAATTTGTTCGTCTGTGTTCTGGTTAACAATTAATATAATACGATCGTTGTAAAAGTACTTTAAGGTGTCATTTGGATGTCACGTAATAAGCAACATGTTGGTGCCCGCTTTTTGTATATAATAAATCATAGGGTTCCAGGAGGCCCTAAACCGGTCTCTGCCACCCTTGGATATTTATAATGCACAATGAAGCAGGAAAAATCTTTGAACATTTTATGGACACCATCAATTCGTTCTATCCAATCATCAGTTCACGCCCGACACCTATAGGGTCTGTGTCCATATTCTTGGCCCTACAGTGACCATAGAAAATGTTTCAATGGAAACAGACTTGTACACTGGACTCATACACAAGCATCGGTACGTAGAAGCGTACCGCTGTGATTCCCGCACTGTATCAAAATGTTCCGTATAACCATGCACTTGGCATTACGCGCATCTGTTCCTCTGACACAGACTTTGAACTACGCAGTTACGATCTGTCTGGCTCCCGTAGAAAATTTATTATCTCACGAATGCTGCTCATGAAGTCCGTGATGTCCTTCACATAGGAGGGAACAGATAAGACCAAGGGCATAATGAGCAAGTCAACAAGTTTCGAGGTTTTCTCTGTGGTAGTCGCCGTTTCGGAAAAACATGTCCGCCCAATTATCGGTCTTGTGAATTTTGGCTAGAAAAATAATTTGTATATATATATATATTGTATATTATATAATATAAGGTTCAAATACAAGTACTACAGCCAGTACTATACCCTTACAAAAATTGTGTTGCAAAAGTTCCAATACCACACGTGAAATACTGTGTCAAACTGTGCAAAACTATGGTGGGGTGTGGAGAGGCGTGAAGTTTCTGTGAATTTTTGCGTGACAATGTGTGCCATTAATAAACAGTTGACACACATTTCCAAAGTTTCATGCATTGACCTGCATTTCCACAGTTTGGACATGAGAAAATGTGTGGAAAACCATAAAACACGCTTTGACACAGGTAACAGGAGCCAAACTAGGGTAAAGTAGGCAAAGTGTGAAAATGTGTGGAGAAGTGTGGTCCAGAGTAAAGTAAATTTAATAGTTCGATTACGTTCACTGGCATTGTTTGTCACATTTTGCCCTGGTTTGCCCCATGTGTCGACTTGACACAGCTTTCCCCACTTTGACCCAGATTTCAAGGTGTGGCAATCATGCAGGGAAAAGCGTGGTCCTGTGTGCCAGATTGGTTCCAATACCACATGTGTCACCACGCATTACCACACTTTTTTCCTTATGTATTTTAATATGCTCTGCCACACGTGATTATGTGTGTTCACAAGTGGCACGCCACATTTTTTTTTTTTGTAAGGGTATGATCAGTTCCAACAAAACACTAAAGACAGCACCATTTTGCATCTAAGCAACCTTAAATTACCAAACATTTTTCAAAGGGGAGGGGGACACCCTCCCCTTAGACCCCTCCCCAGGACAGCGATCAATCACCCAATGCTTCCCCCCCCCCCCTCCACTATCGAAATACCCTGGTGCCGTCCTTGAGCGGAACTACACAAAATTTGTTAAAGCGTGGTAAAATTGCGCACTTTCAAAATAGGCAAGGTCTATAGATGTATCGAGATCACTCGGGGTTTATGAAAACGAAGTATGGGATAAATTCGCTTCCAGTCAATCCATTGTGCACAACTATTTCTTTCCGAGTTTAAAGTTATGTCAAAAAACGCCGATGCAACAGGTCCTATAATGAATTTGCAACAGACTGTTCATGATTAGTCTGTCCATAATTGCCGAAAATATTTATAACATACGTGATGTCCGTTATGCTGCTTGAAGCTAAATAAGACGAACTATTTATTTCCACTGTCGTCATATTATGATTCAAAGGTCTCCCTAAAAAAATTAAAGATGTTCGTAAGTAATTCCCCTGCTTGGCATTCTTGCAGTGCGTTGCTCTTTCCTATTCACGCCTATGCCCACGAACAATTGGCCTTATTGTAAAACCCTCGCAGAAATGTAAAACTATCGTCTTAGACGGTATTGGTGAAAAACATAGCACTCCAGATGAAAGCTCGCGAAGCCCCCGAATCTTTCGATAGTTTTGCATGGATTAGAGGAAATTATAAATGAATGTAATAAATCCACCACTCTATTGAAAAGACAACTCATTCTATACCCTACAGAAATATATACATTCTAAGCCTTTGGCGCTGCTTTTTTAATCTTCTTCAGTCTGTTTCCAACTTTCTAACAAATTATCTGTCAGGATGGTGAGTCTGAATGTCTGAATGTTCACAGTCTTCCTAGAAGAGAAAAACGGTAGCACTCGTTTTTCGTATATTTTGAATTCTGTGTTCCTCTATCTGTCTATACAACGCCTACATTGAAGAAGAATATTAATCGCAAAGCCTTTTCTGTTAATATAAGGAGCAATAAGTTTGAAACTTTTTTTTAAGAAAATTAGAAAGTGAAAGCGTGAGAAAAATTGTCGGTTAACGGAAAAAGTCACCTGATACCCCTTCCCTCTGAAACTTGCGTAACTTAAAATATTTGAGAACATTTTAAATTGATGTTTGTAGTCGACTTGTAGCATGCTCCCAGTACCCCACAGGCCATGAGAGCGCCACTTTTCATAGTTAGTAACATGTTATGCTTTGATCGATTTTCCAAAGGGGAATGGCGGCATGGCAGTTTTCCCTTCCCCGTGCCCCTGGGTCAGACAACAACGAATAAGGGCAGCCTACTACCAATAATCAGAGTGAATTCGCCGAGGTATGCACAATTAAACAAATTTGGTGTCACGAACAGTCAACATCTACGTTCAAAGTTAACACTTTTCTGTGCTAACCAATGGCTCACCTTTCGCCAGCCTTCCTTCATTCGATCATGCCCTGTAGACGCATTGGAAGTTTAGCCAAAGTTCACTGATGCAGTTTAGCCACCGTTAAGACACGCAGTTAAGCCAACCAACCTTTTTCATTTGGCCTTAAGTACCTGTCATCGTAATTTTTGCCACCGCATCGTTATTACCTTGTGCTTAGACCAGTCGTCGAAACATTAGCCAGCTTCTACAGACCTAGTTTAGCCAACTATGGATTCGCCCACGCTACCGATCCTAAACCGACGTTCAAACCGACGGTTCCAGCCAACTTTACAAATTACATTTCAAGGATGAGTTGTGAGGCAATTCCTCAACCGCCTGGACCCTTCCTCCGAAGTATATAGGCTCAAACAGAATGCTGTATTCATGATTTGATATTGTGTGAAATGTATTTCTTATTAGCCTATATTAGGCCCATTGTGTGTTTGCCTGCAAACACAAGAGAATTGGTTAATGCCAACGTAGCCTAAAAACCGACAAAAGCTGATATTTTGAACGTAGATTTGTTGACCCTATTTTCAAAGCTATTGTACGTAGTGGTTCATGTTGTAGTCTATAGTACGCAACAGAGTCAACAGAGAGTCGGGTTATTACGCAGAATTGGCAAGTACTGCACATTCCACTCTGAAGGTGTGACAGAAGGTGTGTCAACTTTTAACCAATCAGAACGTTTGTTTACTTTTTTGCACTCGAAGTCAATTAATTAGTACGTAGGCCTATGGAGTGTTACAATTCAAAGGTAATGTAAACATAGACCCAGTCATGTTCGTATATATTTTCTTTTTCGTTTGTGGCATTAGTGCTCTTTAGTCAGAGAAGTTTATTAACGGTCTGGTGACATGCCACCAAAAGAGCGGTTTCACTTGTCAGTTAAAGAATTGAAGTCCTCCATCCGCTGGAATTATTTCAATATCTTTGGAAAAAAAGTTAATTTAAGCTCTCTTGGGACTTAGCTAACCCCAGGTTTGTGGAGCTGTCCTCACATTTGTAACAAAATTTGCTCCGTGTAATTACTCCCTAGCTGTCATGAAATGCAGGTTCGAGATAGCATGTAGTTGGTTTAATTACACGGTTTTTCCTCTCTGTGTGTCACAGGAGGCGTAACCAAATATACATAGTTAACCATAGGTGTGTCTACATAAACGAATTTTGACATATGGATACGAAAATCGAAGAGAGGATTTCTTATTCCATATATATATGTCATGTTAATAAAATCAAAGAATGAATTTCTAGGAATGGTGAATGAGACTCACACCTACTCGTACAATATAATAAGGTATTTTCGTTAACATTCTTTGATATTTGACTAACGATATTTTAAATAAGTGTTTTTTTTTTCCTTTCAGGGACACCACCCTCACTTCCCTCACCATTTTACCTCACACCATCCAACTTTTTTGTAATGTAATGTGATGTATGCTATATCATTTGATGTTTTCTTTACCTGTCTACAAATTTGGAATCAGTAAAATTTTTCAAACTGTGTTTACAAGTTATACTTCCTTTTGTCTTAGATCCCCAGATCCCTTCCTTCCGGACGGTCAGGAAAGTCCAACGAAG
>WURT03647788.1:0-19316 GCA_009936505.3 Holothuria glaberrima | reverse complement strand
TATATATATAACACTAATCCGTAACGTGGGGGAAAATCCCGATACCGCGGATTCGTTAAGGGGAAAATGAAACAATAAAATACATACCTGTAAGCATATATTTCCCCCTAAGGTCTTTGAGATATAATCAACGTTAATTCAATTGCCAACCATCCGTACGTGTTAACATATACGTGTCCACAAATCGTCTACATTGAAGTATTTGTATGTAGATCGTGTGGATGGAAGGACATTACCATGCGTTTACGTATTCCCATATAAAAAATGTGTGAAAACGTTAAGGGGAAACGATATTTTCCCCTTATTTACAATCTTCCCCAAATGTAGGTTTTTTAACCCGATATTTCTCCCAGGTGAAAATTAGGCATATATATATATATATGAGTTGTTAGAAATTTTGAAGTTACTCGTTAGAAGGCCTTTCCATGATTTTCCTTAATAAGAAAACTTTGTGTAGAAAAGCAAACCGATAGCCTACACGAAGCAACGACCAATGGTTGACAAAATGTTTTTTTTTTAGAAGGCTGTCTATTTAAGCATAGCAAATGGACCAAAATTTGCAATGTTACACTATTTGCGTAAAATTTGGAAAGCGATTTGCATTATATATACCTGCAAATACGTTCCTATGATTTCAAGGTAACATGTTTTGAAGTTTTATCTTCTGAGTTAAAAATGTCCATTTTGTTCTAACGTTTTTGCAAAACAGACTGCAGGTATTCAACGATATTCACTGTTGTTAGAGACGGTTAATTTTTTCGTGGACAAATGAAGCAATTTCCTGTTTTTTGTTACCATAGTACCCCTAACCTGAGCATTATTTTTCATGTTTAAATACTGGAATGAAAATTTTCGAAAAGCGCCCCCATCTCTTGGGAAAAAAATCCACGCTTGGGACAAACTTTCTTCTTCATTCATTTTTCAACAGTGCCGTACTTTTCAGTAAGGGATATGCAGATCAGCGACTTTTGCTAGCTGCCCTCCTTCAAACTTTTATTGTTGTCGTTGAATACTGATGAAAAATGAGCTACTTTTATTTATCATTCTAAATATACTTTCACCTAGCATTTGATACAGCCACTAATTTTCCAGGCGGATTTGTTAGGTTTATACAATTTTAATGATTAAGCTGACTTCATAAATGTACCACATTGTTTACTATAACATGAGTGAAAGAACAAAACATTGAAGCTATGCCAGTACACCTACTTGTTGCAAATATAATTCTGGAGAAAATGTAATTCTTCAAATCACCATGTTGCAAACTTTAAAAGAGTAAAGGATTAAACAAAAGTTCCACCAAAGTGCTCGTATTGTGTTCTCCTCTTAACAAAATGAAAATTTAATTTGAGCTAGGATCAATTTTGAAACTTTCCTCTTCATTTGTCCTTTCTCAGGGTTCTCTGGTCAATCCACGCACATCATTTTACCGTTATTTTTACATTGTTTCAAACGAAAATTATTTAAGAAGCTTAACCTATAACTGCAAGTTTTAAGGTAAAGCCGATCGCAGCCATTTTGTCCATTATTTTCGACAGATAATATGTTAAGATGTTAAGAACTTATGAAGGTGTGTGGAGACGTTATTCCCTTTGTGGTCTCTGTATTACAAAAACCGTAACATGACACTGTACATCGGCAGAGGTAATTTAGTTATCTTAGCCCTTAACTGTAAAGAATATAACTTGTATACGCAAAAATATATATTACACACCTTTTGTAATAAATGGGTTCGTTTTAATAATAAAGATGGTTTTTTGTCTCTTTGTGTTTTTTGTTTTATATTTTCTAAGCTTGTAGCATGCTCCCATATGGTGGTCGATAATTCAATTATTGTTGTTGGCGTCAAAGGTCATTTGAATGTCAGAAGTGCTCAAGCTTTGAAACACTGAAGGATTTGATATCATGTGGATGACCCATGTTGTTTAAAAGGGCTTTGTTGTTTCTGGTGGAGATCAAAGGTTACAGAGATCACCAGAGGTCCAGGCCCGTAGGCTCTAGACAAGGTACTGAAGGGGGGCGAAATAGCTTCCAGGGGGCGAAAAATTTTTCAGGGGGCCTAATGTGTAAAACTATATTAAGTAAAAGGCAACTTGAAAACTCTCTAGGGGGCGAACAAATTTTCAAGAGGGCTTCGCCCCCTTGGCCTTCTTTGACCACGGGCGTGCAGAGGTCAAAGTATAGACACAACTGACATTGACACAACACTGAGAGATAGACCTCAATGCGACAAAGCATTTCCTTTTGGTAAGGAATCAATAAAGGGTGGGGTTCTTATTAATTGCAATGTTTTTTAAATACTTATTATATTAACTTTTTTTTTTGCAAAATAAGGAAAAATTCTGTTTTTGAATATGGAAAACAAGCATCATTAGCGACTTCGATATGGATCATTTAACACTTTTTCCTAAATCCTTTATATGACACAGTTTTATACCTTTCATCCATGCGGGAAGATATTCAAACATTCTAATAGTATAACATTTCAAGGGAAAACATGACATGTAATTGTAAAACATAACTAAAATTACTCGGCGGCAATGTGACTACCTTACGTTACATTCTGTGACATTGAAACGTTGACAAAACAAACCACTCTTCATATTGCATACCTTGGCTTGGAAAAAGATTATTTCTACAAAAGTTGAAGGACATATATCGATGTTAATTTTTCACCTAGAGACTCCCACTGAATGGCACTAAACAATGCCTTTAATTAATCTTAAATAAGTGTCACTCATTCATGGAAGTAGCTAGGGCAGTAATGGAAGTTCGGCACGATTTTTCTTCTCTCATATTTTGAGAAGCTTTATATATGAGATGTAGCTTTATTAGATCAAAAGTTGCCTTGCACACTTTTGTGTCGAGTTATTCGTTATTGCATGTTGTAAAAACCATTATTAAATGAGATTTGTCCATGACGCGGTCAGATGACGAGGTATCACACGACAGAGTCACAACCGACCTCCTTCGATGTTCTCTATACTGTTTAACTTTTGGATGGTTGCATATGGAGAAAACTGCACCGACAGGGTTGAGTCTTTGTCTCAAGGTGTTGGTTATCCTTTAGCCGACGAGAGAAGGGAGTCAGTTGCAGGTGATAGATACCTTAGTTAATTAATATGTTAAAGAATACCCTGCAGAATTACGAACTGAACTCAAGGATGGAGACCAGATGAGACCAGCAGGTTAAACCGGTTGTCAACAATCCTGCCCTCAGCGATGTACTGGCTCATGAGCTTGAGATAACACACTCTTTTCCTGTCACTAGTGACTTCAAAAACAACTACCAAGGACCTATTGCTAAATTTATAAAAATAAATGTTACAAATAGTGCAAAATGAATTATGGAGGTCTCATTCCCATTTCCATGCTGTTTGAGACGCAATATGTTGAAGTTTCTTCACTCAGTTGGAAACGATACATTGAGGAATTAGCTTGTGACGACACTCTTGATCTAATGAGGTTACATTATTTGATTTTCCTGGTTTTTTTTCAAAATGAGTTAGCCACTGCGCTTGTTCTAACATTTAATCTCCGTCTTTGTCGACTGATCTATCAGTAGAGTGGATGCTATTGAATTCTTTTGTCTGGTACTTACAACTTACACTTCAATTATCCTTTGCAACCTCATTCATGTCTATACTGCTAGCTCAACAAATGGATTTTATAAAACAATCATTTGATGCCGGGGAAGTTACCGACAGCTAAATAATAATAATAATAATATAAAAAAACAAGCAAACAAATAAAAAATACATGCTAAAAAACAAAACGAGATGTTACTGCTACGTTAACAGAGATATTGGTGTTAGAAGTAATGCCATATGTCATATGTAAGTGAGCAGACTAGTTACAAAATTATACTGTCGAGTAGAATTGTGATTGATTTCTGCATCATTTCGCATATTGCAAAGGGTTTATAATTATTCAACGCTTTACATGAAAGTTAAGAAACACTTTTATATAGGCTTAGAGACACAATGCGGCGAAAAGAAAAAAATAATTTCGCTCCGAAGGGTTTTGAAAAAAGATTCGCAAAGAAGCCCCCCACATTTGTGAAAGTTTTCTTTAAATGTAGGGCCGCGCTGCGCTCGAATTTGCCATTATATTATTACTATAGCGTCATTCTACAGTTCTTTCCCAGTTTCACTGTCTTAGAGATAATAGTAATTTCTGAATTAATTTGATTCTATAATATATTTACCTTTATTGAACCCCTTCATTTTTCATTTTTATATTCAGGAGTGAATCCTGTGTCTTGCAACTAGAAGTTGTGAGGGCAGTTCTCCACAGAGGCATTCCGTTACGATGGCGTTAACGCATGCGTCACGCCTTACATTTGTCAATGACACCTTCACTAGATCGTAAATGGCCTTGGCGTTTCTGCTTTTACTTTTAGGAAAGTGTCTTTATTTAACAGCACGAATCTTCCTATCTAAACTACCTCATCGGTTAATATTACATAAATCCGAATATGTTAATATTTCATACGGTACAACCGAAAACGACAACGTAGGAATTCCTCAATCCATTAACATTAGGGTACTGTCACCGTGACGGCAATCTCGTGAGAAATAACTAAGATAAGTATGCTATTAAACAATTGAAAAAAAGCCAACAGACTAAAAAATAACACTTTATACATAAATTTGTAAAAATGGCAACTAATTTGCATTAAAGCATTCAAACAAAATTCAATCGAAAAAAGAGGAAAAATTTCGGAAATGTTCTAGGTAAATTTAGAAACAATGGGCGTGGAGTTGAAGACTGCAAGTTTCACCTGATACAAAGGAATATTAAGACTCCCTACGTAGCACCAAGCGTCACCCTCAGTACGAACTTAAAAAACTAAGCAAAGCATAGAGGGTTCTCCTTGACACTTGATTATATCTCTTATGTCTGTAACGAAAGTCCAGATAGGGCCATTAAGCAATATTTTTGAATAGTATACAATTGCCTTATTGATACCCCAGGATTGCGTTTTCTGTTGATAGTCTTTAAGGCAGCAGTCTACATTCGCAACCCGTGGAGCTTTGCGGCTGCGCAAACTTATCAGGGGCAAATCTCGCGTAATTAGCAAATTGTCTGTTTTGTGTGGTTGTTCTGCTTCAAAAGATAATTCAGCACTTCCATCTCTTTTTTCTATCTCCCCTGACCTGTTTAATTTTTTCAATGTATATTTTGAGGTACTGGTAGGGGAGGTGGTTAAGCCCCAACCCTTTCCCCTACACCAATGCTTATTGGGCCAGGTAAGCCCATACTTCCTGTTCAATATGCTCTGACTAGTAGAAAAGAGACTTTCTTACAGATAAGAAGCTCCACATCTCAGGAGTGCTAGTTAAATATGAAAACCCCTCCACACGACCTTGCCTCAGTATCCTGCACTGAGTCACAATACAATAATTGAACAATTGCACTTTCCTTAATTCCGTCACAAGGTCTCACCGAAAACTTAACGAAGCATAAATGTATCAGAGTGAGTTTTATGTAATACATAGCCTTGGTTAGCCCAGGTTTATGGAATGTTAAGGAATATTCTTTGCCTTTGTAGAGCATACTTCCCTCACTAAAATGCGAGAACCATTGTATACCATTTCAACATTATTTTCTACAATAGGTATAAAAATCCGTAAACTTTCGTCCTTTATTTCTCTACTTAAAATGACCAAAACTAGTACCTTTGCTCGATAGAGAACGCAGTCAAGTTCGTTTTCTCCGACTCTCGTGACAATGGATGAATAAGAGGAAGAAATACCTGTCAGTAGGAAATGGGTGGAGAAATTCATAGTAGTTTTGCTTATAAGGTGCAGAAAATAGAGGACAGGATAGTGACCTCAAGTATCTTAAGAGACTAAGATATGGCATTGATGTAAGCAATTTATCAAGATATCTTGTTCAATGAAGCCATCATCATCGGAAATTTAGCCTTTCTTTAAAACATCTGCTTTTCTTACATCTATTCAAACACCTAGGTACCTAAATATCCGATTGGTTGTTTGTAGCATCTGGTATAGAAGTTGAAGGCTTTCACACTTATCTAATGCAAACAAAAGAAACGAAATTAGTTTTATACACTTCACATCTTTTAAAAATGTGTCGATAAAATTGTGAAGAAGATGAAAAGCGTCTCCAGCCAGTCTGCCCATCCATTTTAATGTTCCCATTGTAGACCATGTCAAATTAGTTTCTACTTTAAAAGGCAACACTCTCCCCAGCCAATTGCTTTTTATACGTTAGTGTTTTCTTTTCCTTTCAACAAAACTTGTGTTTTGTCACCAAAATAATCTTTTGAGAATATTTAAAAGTTAAAGTGGAAGATAATTATACTAAAAGGTATAGCCTAGAGCTAGATAATTTGGGACCAAAGTTTGAATGCTGTTTCATATACGGAAGTTGATGATGATGATGATAACAAAAAACAAAAAAGAAAAAACAGAAACAAAAAAAAAAGATTAAAGAATAGCTAACCCTCTTTAAAGACCACTTGGCGCCTGGTCTCGTCAACGGGATAAGGGTTGTGTTATGTGCAGTACTTAATGCCAAGCTGTACTCGAGTCCACCTAATCCGATTTCGAGCCAATCCCAGTTTCAGTGGATACCATTCCGGGTCAATGCCGAGTCCAGTACCCTGTCATTCGGCGCAAAATTCGATCCTAGTGTCCCCATATTATGTACTATTTGTACAATTCCGTACTACTTTCCAGGACACTGTCTAAAAGGCCATTTGCGTGAGACAAGTTGAGTGTCGCCAACTCTGTAATTTAGTTGAGTGTGTAAAACCTCTCGTATACAATACTGTGCACCAATAAAAATGTAGCCTTTAGAAACATTTAAGTAACCCTGATATTTGTGGACTAAACTAAAATCGGCTACGAAAATGAGTAGCTCATTTTAAACCAATGTCGGTTTTGGGTCCTCCCATTCTGGGTCAATTTGGAGTCAATACACGGGCTACTAATACGCATGGACAAAGTGTCTCGTGACCAAAATTGTTGCCACCGAAAAAATAAATTGTGGCTTAACGCCGCTCCCATCGTTTGCGTAATTTGATTATGAATCTGCAACATTTCAGACAAAATAGACACATGAAAGGAGGAACAATATCACAGTGTTTCAGATTCTTTCCGTTAAGTTTGACTACAACTTCCATTCTTTGGAAAATTTCTCGCTTAAGCTGTCAATACAGAATAACTTGAGCAAGTCCATATTTTATAGTCAAGGCACAAGCAATGAAAGGCAGTCATATTGGTTAGCTTAGCCTTGTACGTCCGTTGGCGACAATCTACGCATAGGACGTTGGTGCGAGATGCTGTGTCATGCATGGATGAAGTCCTTGAGTACAGGAAAAATAAAAGTCTTGAATCGAGTCCGAGTGCGATCTCGGGTGTTTCATCCTTCGGCCGGTGTAATGGGAAGAACTGTCGCCTTTGTGATATTCTGTCTTTTTTACAGTACTTCCACTTTTGAAGTCACGCTGCTCTCTGACAAACCAGAATTCCTCTCATTGACCAAATGTATTAAGTTCAAGTAATCAAGCGGCCTGTTTAAATGGAACCTCTCCAGCGGAGTTGCAGTCAACTGAGTCGAGATTCTAGGTACAATTAGCTAAAATTACCATACTTGACTTAGCGATAAAATTGTCACAAACAGAATGACTTGGTACTATTGGACCTCAGTGCACGGTGTTACTATAGGCGTACGTCTAAGTGTAACTCGGACAGGTTTTTTTTTTTTTTTGAAGAATAAGGTCTTCCGTCCCTCTCCGCCCCGAAATATCCCGTTTTACATATATGCGCACAATATTAGTAAAGGGGTATCTGTACAGGTTTGTACTACGTCCAGGGAGCATATCCTGTATGTGGGTAAATTCGTTAGAAATGCCTGTTGTTACAAACATCTCTCCTCTAAAGAGAGAAAGTTTATTTTAAAACTTGCTAAATCTCACAGACCTCATCTTATTGGGCTCCCAAGTATTTTTTTTACGTTTCTGTGTAAAAAAACATTGGATATTAAAGAAAAAACAACCGAGGAGAATTCTGCATTAGTTTAACAAATTGCAAAAGTATTCTTTACATGATTGAAAGGAACCATTTCTGAACCATGGACTGAGATTTGCTCTCAGTATTGGAGGGGACATGACCCCCTTTTCAAATAATTTACTGTGTGAAAAATCAAAGTCAATGCCGGATTTCTCAATTATTGCCGGGACATGTTAGGCCCCTACCCCCGGATCGCCGCCCATGGACAGTGTTACACAGGCTCATTCAAACGGGAAGAGGGACTGCATTTTACCTTCAAGTAGCTACATATTTTGAGCTATTACGGATTTCTCGATCGTAAGCGTATCATCGCCTTTTTGAATTGGTGTGCTGGTCGTCAGAGCTCAATTAAAAACAGGATCCTATTAATTCAATTTTAATGCCATGGACCATTATATGCGTGGAAAACTCGTAACTATGTCTGTACTGTACGTCACGGTGATTCTATGAATCAACTGCAACCAAATATGTACATACATAAAACGAAAAATTGAAGAGTGAACGAATAAGTTTTTCTTCGATCGTCAAAACTTCTTCAAGATTGTTAAGAAATGTTTTAATGTGTTTAGTTTTCTGAGATTTATGAGATTAATGATAATTTCCAAAGCTATTCTGATGGCTTTAACTGTCGCAACTAAAGCTGTCTAAACGACTCCTGAAAACCTTGTCTATGTTCCATCAGATAATCTTTAAAGGGTCTGTCCCAGAAAATCGTCTAGGAGGACGATGTTTTTAAACAAGTTGGGAATATTTGTCGTCTAGGACACAGATTACTGTAATGATTCTATGCGGACAGTTATCCGAAAAACAAGGCGATGGCAAAGATGAAGGAAACACTGTCCAGTGACCAGTGACTGAAAAAAATGGGATAACATGCATTTTTTGGAATGAAGCATACATCATCGAAACCTCATTGCATTTTTGCATTCTGGTGCTTTAATTTGGAGTAGAAATTCTGAGGCTGTAGCTTGGTATCCTAGGCAGTGTAGGCAGACTGCCCCCTCATTTGCCCGTGCATAGTGAATATGATGTCAATGAGTAAATGAATTAATTCTTCCCTCTAAAGATTACCGAGCATCGACTTTGTCGGGAAAATGCCTCATTAATGCATGTAAATAGCTTTATGTAACATTCCCATCTAGTTATTCATTTAAGGAAAATGTTACTGAACGATAGTTTGTTGTCCTACTTACGATAGTGTACGTAAATGATGATGGAATTTCAATAACTTTTAATGGCTGTCCCAAGCCCATAGCCAATGGGTTGGGGGGAGGGATTCAGGTAAAGCTCTCCTCGAAATTCCCTCCAAAATGTCACCAACCCGCCATTGACTTGGCACATTTTTGTACCCTTTCGTCCCCTTAAAGGGTCTTTCACTCCCCTGAGCACCACCTTGCCCCTTCAGTAACCTGACTGACTACAGGTCTGTGTTGTCTTCTTGTTTGTCTCTGCCTGTGCCTCTGAGTGCATTCTTATCAATTTTGATGTTTTTGACGGTTTAGACCTGTGGTTTCCAGCATGTGGAGATGGCAATACATCCCACCGTTCATTCCAGCAACTTGAGGAGTGTGTGGGTGATGAACACTTTGAGGGCAGCTATGATGGTGGGTTGTTTGAAAATATGTGAAGAAAGGCAAAAAGGGCGTAGTTTCCTGTATTTGAGCCCTTCAGTTAGCACACATACATAAACTGATAAAAGTATGATTGCCTAAAGCGAGGGGTCACACTAGGGCGATTTCAGAGAGAGTTACGGTCCGATTTTGTGAGTTTTAGTTAAAATCTTCTCCATCCCTGGTCGGAAAGAGCCAAAAATTTGCCAACCTGTGTAAAAATATGACTTGTATCAGAGGACTACGAAATGAAATGTAAACTAATAATTTCGAGATGTCACATCCACAGACAGCGCTTATCGGACACGCGTACATGAATCGGATTGATTTCCTAAATCGCTCTGTTGAGCGATTTAAGTTATATAATGGTAGCAGAACCAGGACGGGATTTACGAATGTGTGGTCCCTGTGTACGAACCTATGTGGGGGTGAGGGAGGGCCTCCGACAGTCATTTGGCTCTTCGAAAAAAGAACTGATATGATTGATTGAGCTAAACCTACCTCTTGGACGCCTGGGCGCTTGTATACAGACCATAAATGTTCAACAATATATGGCACAGGAAAGCCAGATGTATCATCGCAGGGGTGAATCTAGGATTTGCCTGAGAAGAGGGGGATTTAAGTTTTTCAAGAGCTACTGATGCAGGGTAGTGGCCTGAGGGTGAAGTTTTATTTATTTTTATTTTTTCGGAGAAAACTAACAAGGTGCAATTTGGTGCATATTAGCTGTTGAAATAAACTACATTGAATTACAGAACCATAATGAAAGTAACAAAAATAGCTGAAACTATGTTGGACCTAGCAATAAGGCATTGGGAACAATTTTACTTCGAAAAAAAAACAAAAAAACAAAAAATGCCCGAATTTTCAGACCTTGCTCAGATGTCATGTTGAGTAAAGTGATCCAAAAGAAAGTGCGATGGCGAAGGGACTAAGATTTGTCGAAAAGGAATAGGGTGGGGCGAACTCTCAGATTAATTGGCAGAATAATTCAGGTGTGGATCTAGTTTTGGGCAAAGGGGGCACATTTGTGTCTTCGGTAAGCAATGGACAACATTTTGTTAGTCGAGCGCCACCGATGGTTGGCGCGGAGCGCTTCAGAAAATTTGGATGGAAACACCCCCTAGATCACCAGAGTTCGTACTTCCCAGGCACTTTTTGCCTGAGTATGGAACGACATCACAGTCTTTTATATTACTGTTTTTTTTTCATTTTCTTTCCTCCAATTAGGGGTTCACGTGATCCTATGGTTGCGCAACATAAAAACGTGAAGAACATGAGAAATGTGCGAAAATTTTCTGTCTTATTGTTTACCTATGAAAGACATTTGAGCTTTTGGATATTTGAGTGTCCTTAGTTGGACAAATTTTAAAGTACAGTACTACAAATTTTTCACATTTCTTACAGAGGAGACAAATAGGGGTTACCTTTTGAAAATTTTTGGATATTTGAGGGTCCTTAGATGCAATGTGGTGCACCCGTCATTTTGGACAAATTTTAAGGTAAATTACTACACATATTTGACATTTTTCTTACAGAAGAGACAAAATAAGGGATATTCGTCCTTGGAAAGTGGGGGGGGGGGCTGAAGCATACTTGCGCCCCACAAATTTTGCTGGGGGCTATCGGCCCACAGCCCCTCCCCCGCTTCCTACTCCCTTGCCCACAACATGACGGCAGGTAACTGGTCCACTTCCAAAAACGTTTGCTGATTGATTCACCACAAATGACATATACATACTGTAGCTAGTTTCGGCTTTTTGAGGGAGACACAAACTTTAAGTGTCCAAATCACTGCACGATTGAGAAAAATTCTACCTGAAGTTTTACAGATTCTGCCAAAAGTTTTGGCTTACGCCCTTATCTAAAAATTCGGGGGAAAATACCGTACCTCCCTTCCCCTAGTTATTATGGGGCTATCGGCTAGAAGTGCATCCATTTTAAGCAGGAGCCTTATTGAAAACTCACATGACTTTCTAGGTTTCTGGCTCGATACGTTGCTTTGATGTCAATTTATGTGTATGCTTATATGGACAGATTTAGCTGTGGACTATATCCGGACATTATTTCCTCGTAAAATCCAGTCCCATAGGACAGTTCATCCTGTGGGGTGGGACAATGTTTCGTCCAAGATGATGTCCGTTAGACATTTTTTTCGGCGAAACATTGCCCGGCCGGACATGTTTAGGGCAGACATGGTTTCCTTTTACACCTGCTTAATGCATTTTTACCTGTAAATGAAATGTGATTTGTGCTTTGTACGTCCACGAGCGTCCACGGGGCTCTCGATTTGACCATTGATCCTGGGAGGTGTAAGTGTTTGACCGTGGTACACTGATTAAAAATTATTATTCCTGTCAAACATGAACACATGACGGGGAAGGGAGGGAGAGAGGAAAAGGTTTGAGGGGAAGGGGTTTAGAGGTCATTGTTTTTTGTAACTCAGAGAGCATTACAATGGACGGAATAAGATGAAACACGTCTAATAACGTGAAAAGACAATATCTTAAAGCCATACGTAACTATACTTCTGTTTTGTGTGTTCCAAGGGGGAGGGGAGAGGCAGACGTTTAGCTTGAAATCAGTGGTATGAAGGCTTTAGCCATAGCCGTTGCCTGCGGAGGCAGCCTAGTGCAACTGCCTCTGAGATTTCCAAATCGTAAATGAAATTTGGCCTACTTGAGAAAAAATACCTAATACTGGACATTTAACTTTCCAGATAATGATATCAAGGCCCCTAAAACCTGGGAAATCGTATATTAGGGTTCCTTTTCTTCCGTCCCAAATTTTCCTGGGAGTTCCCCGGACCCTTGCCGTGAATGCGTTCTTAAGCGGGTTTCTCCTCCAGAAGAATGAAGCATCTTCCTTCTACGAGATATACCGTTTGAATATACCAGAATATACCCTTGTTAAAGATAAAATTGCCTATGATTACATTTGATTATTAGCTAAATTTAATGAACTAGTGTAGAAACTTTTTCTTCAGAGCAGACGACGCAAACGTATTTGAAACAACAGCTAAATCTCAGAAATGTTCTGTTTACTTCAAATATCTTTCTTGATATGTTGGAACATAACTATTGCATATCCAAAATAAACGAATGAGTTATATGTACTGTCACAACTCAATGAGAAACGTATTGCAACATGGTTCTCATGGGTCATTCATGGCATAAGATACACTGGTACATTCATTCAATGGGGTGACCGCATTTTCCGTTTTAATCAAATCTAAGCTTTCTTTATTTTTGAAATCTAATTTGTTGCTAAAGCATGAAATATAAAAGTAAAGACTCTTTACATGCAACTTTAAGGTCTAAAATGTGTTCTTTTCTCCCCATCTGGGAGGCATCGCAACTAAACATTTCTTACAAGGCCTACGCTACGGCTACTCTCCGACCGATGGTGACTCCCCAGTGGGGAGGTAGGGAGAAGCCCGCACCGTACACCAGCCTAGTAGGCTGAGGGATACCACGCCACAGCCAAAGAGTTCAGTAAATAGTTAAATTTCAGATCATGTTATAAGTTCAAAGCTTTACAAAAGATGTCACCATTTTTGATCTAAGAAAACTTTGAACCGAAAAATTCCTGAAAGAGTTGACGTGCCATATCCTTCTCCTGAGGCAAATATCCCATTCAATTACACCCTTCCAAAATGGAAAAACTCACGTAATAATGAGGATTCCTTAAAGTAAAATCAATATAACGCTTTCCAAAGCATAATCAAAGACAACACCATTTTCCAGCCAAGCCACCTTACAAAGACAAGAACTTCTCAAAGAGTTTAGAGTGTTATGCCCTTCTCCTACACAGCACCTCTTGACTTATTCCCAGCAGAAATAGCGAGAATATCACTAAATAGTGACAATTTGTAATGATGAATTCAATTCAAGGCTTTGTAGATGATTTTGTACCTGAGCCAGGCCTTACATGTACCCTTCCCTCCAGCTTACTCCCCTAGGATGGCATTCATGAACAGATGAAAGAGGAAGGGTCCTGTTGGGTGTCATCTATTTGTAGGCACACCCCTTGGTGCTTCGCTTAGCTAGTGTCATGAACTAGCCTGTAAAGATTTCGCTCCGGCTACGGCTCTGATAGTATTTCAAAGGAGGAATTTTTCAATACAGGTAAATTATTCATAAGTCTCTGGCAATTGGTTTGATCAAATGAAAGGAAGGGTATAGGAAGTCTAGTCGACACAACAAAAACTTCCTCCTTTCCCGCTGACTATACGAGCCTAGGTTAAGGGGTAGGACTCAGAATTGAATTTAATTACAAGCCTGTAAAATGCTAGGCTACACTGAGCCATCATTCCATTTGAGGAAAGGGAACTCAAAGTCTCTTGTAGAGGGGATATTCCCGATGCCCCCCACTCCCTCTGATAACACTCATATCCAAAGGAAAGAATGTGAAAACTTTTATACTCCAAGAATTCACATGTTATCAGCACCACGTTTCAAGTCGGGATATTGAAATATCTTTTATCTTTTCCAACACATAAAAATAAGAAAGTACCATGTCTATTGAGTAGGCACGTTTTATTTCTTCCTGCAGTATTGAAAAAAGTGTACAATGTACACTCATTCCGACCCCTCTATTCTTTCCTCACCATGATTCCAAATAAAAGAGAGAAATTATGGAATATATACCCGATAATCTGGATGCAGATGGTCATACAATACAGATCCATAGCAAACAAAAATGCATTGCTTTGAACGAGATTGTAAACTTGCATGGAGGTTTTGATGACTTCTGACTAGACCAAGCTTGACTTCTTGTCACCCAGAAACAGATCATGTCCTGAATCACAATTTTAATGAACAATTTCTCTGCTAAATATTAAAGCTTGCCTGCTATTCTACTATGGAAGAACATAGGCATACCTTCATCAAAAAAGTAAGGGTTTTCAACTTAAATTAATGCAACCACGAGACAGATATGGAAAACATCCATCCCATAGCAAATTTGATTTGATTTTGAAAAAAATGATTTGTATGTAGTATAAAGTTTTCAAATTTTGGCCTCTGCTGGCTAAAAATGACCTTTGACCTCAACCAGACATGAAATCACTTTTCTACTTTTATGATGCATCAACATCAAAACTATAGAAAACATCCAAGTTTCCTGTTGCAATATTGTGTTAGCAAGCTTTCTAGCATGTGGCCTCTACTGACTTCACATGACCTTTTATGTCAACCAAGACTAATAGGATTCTTTTTAAGTATTGGGAGCCACTTAGTAAGTATGAAACCTGTTACAGTTTCTTATGCTCAAATCGTTTTAACAAGTTTTTCAGTGTTTGACGTGGGAGACACTTTTCAATAGCGTCTGTTAGTTAACCTTCACTTGTCATAAT
This sequence comes from Holothuria glaberrima, assembly GCA_009936505.3. Taxonomy (NCBI): domain Eukaryota; kingdom Metazoa; phylum Echinodermata; class Holothuroidea; order Aspidochirotida; family Holothuriidae; genus Holothuria; species Holothuria glaberrima. The sequence continues at coordinate 4,308 of WURT03647788.1, read as the reverse complement.
TTCTGTCATGTTGGATTGGTTGGGAATCGATACAACTTTTCACCCTTTTCCGGCCGGTTAGTACACCCCCAAGCAAAGCACAACCGGCATATTTTAAACATCATTTACACCTGGGCATGAAATACACACACGCTATGTATATAGCTACAGTAGACACAAAGTGTGCAAAGGTACGGGTTGCGCGAATTCGGTTTTGGCCCCAAAATGACATCCATTTATCCCGTGACGTGTATTTTCGAACTAAGTTGTCCCAACTCTCTCTATATACGGCTCTGACTCAATATAGCCTGGTATACTTACCAGTGCATGGCCATAAAACAGGGTTGTGTCCGCACAAGGAGGACTTTTTTACAGTTATGGGAGGACCTTCAAGTTGCATAGTTGAAAGAATTGATACTGTCTTGGATGACGAGAATTAACCCTTAAGACTTTAGGGAGGCCACGTTGTTACATTGACACAACATACTTAACAAAGGCGAAACCGTGGTGTTTGCAAGCATACTTGACGTACTCGAATACGTCCTCGTATTCGTACTGGAGTACATTTTTGTACTCATACTCATCACTTTGTATTCGTACTCATACTAGTACACTGGCCCTGGTATATTCTTACTCAGACTTTTGTACTCCTATTTGTACTCGGAGATCAGCACTCATGAGTAAAGACACCTCAGCCTCGTATGTTAATATATGTAGTCTTCATTGGTGTTAATTTCTAATTTGATAGACTTTGTGAGAATTTAAATCTCCCTGTCCTGATTAACACAGACTCTCAAAACATAGAAACTAAATTGTGCTGCTGAGAAGACTAGCAGCAAAGGATTGAAAAGTTACCTGTATTTTTTGCACAAAATAAATAAATTACTACGCTATCAATACCTTAGGCTGTCGGAGGTAATAGATAACTGAAAAGTACCATCACCGCATGCATAAAAGTACATTGGCCCATACTTCAAAATACAAAAACTTGCCTTGGTGAAGTCTAAAACTTAAGTCTTTGAAATTATCTTCAATCAGTGAAGCAGACACAGTCTACCTCTCAAAACGTAACAACCAAGCTGACATTCATTTAGTTGTTCGGAAAGTTGCTCATCCATTTCTAAATTTTTGTTACGAAATCAATACATTAGGCCTTAGAAGCTAGAGCTAAAATGATCAGTGTTCGAATACCCTACTTGGATGAATACTAAAGTTTAAAAAAACTGACAACCCCCGGGAAGGAATAAACCAAAATTGAAAACAAAAGCACATATAGTCAGGCTACCTACAAGGCCAAAATCACTCTTAATTAGTTTCTAAATTGATAAATGTAAATGTTTGCTCCTCCACTAAATTTGAGAAAGGGGTCATGCTCTTGCGGTAGACTGCAGTTTACTCAGAATAATTTCATGACAGAGAAGTGAACTTCGGCGAAGAAGAATGAAGCACACACACTTTTATACGGTAGTTAGTTTCCATTGAAAGCATAATAAAACTGAAAAGCAAATGGACTATTCTTTGTTTCTCAAGTACCACCAGTACACTTTCAAGTTTTAATGCACGAGTCGGCTTAACTTGTCATGAAACACAAGAAAAACGAAAACAGGGGTGTAAAAGAGGTCCCGTCCGGTGCGTCTCAGTCGAAGTGCAGACCGTTGTTTATTCAACTGACCGTGCTCTTACCTCGACTCATGATATGCAAATTAACAAGTGTAACATAACGAAGTGTACATAAATTTTAAAAACAAAGTAAAAGTGATTCTTATATTACAATGGCTTCCAAGAAACATAGGAAGTTTTCACAATAAAGCTTCTGTATTTTTGTGACCTACACAGTACAATATTAACTTCTTTGCAAGTTAGTCATTTGGCAAGTTCAAACTCCAAAGTTAATATTTTTGCTTAAAACTTCGACAAATAAGAAAAAAATTGGAAAAGCTTTTAAAGCATTGAAAATAATCATAATCATAGCATAAATATTCATTTCATTCACCGTTAGGGTCAGTTACCAGCATTTCATTTTTCTACATACTGTAATACTGAATTGGTATTTGGAAATCAACTGCAGCATTTAGCTGCAAAAGGTTTTCAATCAGACGGCAGTCACTTTAAAGACAATTGCGTGTGACTGTTGTTATATTACTCCATCGCTAAATTCTATACATGAACCCAGAAATATACTCATACTTGTACGCGTACTCGAGTACGTTTTTCTGTACTCATTCTCATGGCTTTGTACTCGTACCCATACTCGAACGCATGGCTTTGTACTAGTACTCACACTTGTTCTCGAGGCCTTGCACTCGTATTCGTAATTATATTTGACAGTTTGTACTCGCACTGCAAGTTTATTTGTAAGCTTTGCCTTACAAACAGTGGAAAATGTTAGACTGTAATTACCTAGGAAATTATACTTCTAAGATGTGGATTTTCCCCCATATTATTGTGTACATTTGGCAATCAAGTTATGTTCACTTATGCTGTAACTTTTTCTTTTTTTTACTCATTACGACGATCGCTTGGAATGGCTAATAATGGTTGTGAAACTTAAGAAGCATTGTAGTCTTTTCAGGAATTCTAGGAACATCAGACAATCGAACAATTCCTTATGCATTTATTTCTATTTACTATCTATATAGTAGGCCTAACGACGGATTGTCAGATTTGCGATAGATCGCCTTGACATGAAGATTTACAGTATCAAACCTCTTCAGTATAACATGAGAATTTATAAACACGACTTTGAGTTTCCTACCTGATCACAATGATGTCTATCAACTATTAGATATTTCATACTTGAAAACGGTAATCATGACCTTTTCCAAGTAGCACGATTCTAAAAATAGAAGGCCACACGTTCATTAGGAATCGTTTTCCTGTTCTGAAGTTCTTGATTTGAATAAAGAATCTAATGAGGCAGCAAGCGTCCTCTGCTTGTATCAGCTAATTGTTACAGACTCAAAAACTCCACAATGTCAAAGATCTTTCTGAATCGTAAGAAGTAGTGCTACTGTGCAGTGCTGTTCGTGGAAGTATCTTCTTTTTTATGCTCACAAAAATACCGGAAAGATGCATTGAATATTCGAGGGATCTTCGCCTTTCTTCTTGTTTGTACATTATGGACTTCCCTTGGTCTTTATTGTTAATTTCCTTAAGTTTAAAATCATTATCGCCAATGCTTCTGTTGCTATTTTCCCTTATAAATGGCAGCCTAAAAATTGGTTTTATTATTTTATAATGCTTACAAAATATGTTAATCTTAGTAAAAAGTTCTCTTCTAATAATGGAGACTTTAAAGATGAATAACATCCTTCAAAGCAGCATAGAAAATACTTTGTGGTTAATGAGGTGTCAGGATCTAACTAAATGAATAAAAAACTGAGAGCAAACCTGTCAAGACACACCAGAGCCAAGGCAGGCCAAAAGGTATATAATTGGATATGAATTTGCCTCCTGTTTCTCAAAATTAATATTCCAAAAACTTACACATTTTTAAATTGTTATGTGTAAATAATTTAAAACGGGACTCCATAGACCTGATGAAGAAAAGAAAGCCCGATTTAAAAGAACAACAAAGGCTCAAGTTGTTGTGGCCCTCTGTTATCATACCAGATAATTGAAGCAAACAAATACCCTTAAACGCGAAGGGAAAAAAAGAAGTTGATACTATTTGATAAGTCCTGTGCATAAACTTCTGTCTCCAATTTATCATTTACATAGGGGTCATGTTTGGCTCCATCTTTCAATACTTGTTAACTCGCTCTAATTCTGTGGAAAATCTCTTAAACTATGTACATTTTATTATTCTTGACTTCCCTTATAGATGGCGTAATACTTCTAAAATGTTCTCTCTTTGTTACCGGTATTATTGATCATTCCAAACCATTGTATCTTGTGAGCACTTAGTCTTATACACCAGCAGTCCCTCCTTATGTAATTTGTTTTCACAAATTTCGAATCACACGAGATGGACCTCGATTAATGTTTATGATATACATATCATATCATCATATCATCATTGCTGACAAAGCTGCTTAAATCTGATACTGTTCAATGAATGTTTTGTACAAAGTAACACGATTTTGAACGATAGCAAATTCGTTTTGTTATGATTAAAGTGGTGAAACAATTCCTCTTATCCTCCGTCTGCGGCAAAGGAAAAGAAAACAATTTTGATTGAATTTTATGAACAATATGCTTGAGTATTCATTGTTGTCGCTGTGAAGAATAAACTTTTATTTTCACGGTAATTAAAGGAGCTGCGTAGTGGCGTACTTCGGAAATAAATACGTCATAACAAACAAGATGTTTACCCTCAGTGTGACACTA
>WURT03647787.1:0-39228 GCA_009936505.3 Holothuria glaberrima | reverse complement strand
CGAAGCTCGCCGGTGTTCATCCACGCTCACTCTGGCATAGGGTCGTCAATGAGCCAAATGGCTTCCTGACCCTCAAATGTTAAACTAAAGAGGGCTACTCTGTAAATAAAAAAGTTTTTAAAGATGCATATTTTAAAAACATGGAGTGATAATTAGACTTTTTAAATTAGAATGTGCTTTACTGCAAAAAGAATGAAACTCTGGGTTTAATGGTTGCCCCTTATTAGTTTCAATGTATTTAGCAAGTCTTAAAAAGTTATTCTTGGCAGCTTTGTTGACCCTGTAAGATTTCCACTATTACAACCTGATAAAATTTTGAAGAAAAAGAGACTTTTAACTTTATTATTTCTTGTAACTTGCATAACATGATATCACATTAGAGCCCTGGATGATAGGGCTGGGCAGGACAGATCGAGCACTGTAAATACTCTTTCTTGTCTCACTGGACGCTACAATCTGAGAAGTACAGGACAGTATATGCTCAATTTAAGACAGTATGAGTGAGTCTGCCAAGAATGACACTGTAATAAGGTGGAAGCTGTGCTGATGGGAGTGGCTATAATGAACGTCCTCAGTACTTAAAACTCAGTTGTTTCATCAGTGCTCTACTGTTAACTCTTGGTTGCTTTTAATGTCAAAGTGATGCTTATGTGAACAGAGAACATTGTATTGTACATATACCTCAGTCAAACAATGGTAAAAGTGAGAATCAAATAATCCATAACTTAATGTGCCCCTTCCACTAAAAAAAAGATAAAAGTGTGGTTTGAAAAGTAAGCATTAGTCCTCTTTGGGAATGATCCAAATGTGAAAAAGGTGGCAGTGTTCAACTTTTCAAAAAGTATTTTGATCTTGGATTTGTCTTTGACTCATTTTACAGAGTGATCATCATATAAACAGGATACATATTTATGAAATGTAGGTTGAAAAAGTACCCTCATTAAAAGGCAGCATTAAAGTACACTTTTGTAAGGTAAATTCTGTATGAAATGGAATAGTAAACTTATTTTCATGCAATCTTAATACAGTAAATGCAAATGGAAATGGGCAGATACTTGGATGGTGAGTGACTCCTTTATTAATTGGTAGTGATAGTTCTAGGCTATGAGTTTTGGTGAGGAAAGACATTTGTCATTTTTTGTTAAATCCAGTGCTCATAACTATGTAAAACACTGAATTATTTCCATTTTTGTTCAGTGCAGAGTAATCAGCCAGAAAAGAATTGTCAGTTTGTTACTTGTTTGAAGATTTGTAAGCCTTGTATGTTTATTTTGTTGGCTTCATTTAATATCTTAACAGGAATCTGGTAGTCCTGCGAAGATTTGTCATTTGTGTTGGTGAATGCAAAGCCTGATTAAACAGATAATATCATTCTTTTACAGATAGACTTTGACATTTTGTGTCAGATTGTGTGACTGTTAACTTAAAAAAGTCATTAAGTTGCAATTTATAGGTCAGTAAATAACATGGCATGATCAAAAATGTTTATCTTTCACTCTTTCATGAGTCACAAAACACATTTTCAGTACCAACAACATGCCTAGTGACATTGAGAATTATCAAACGGTAAACTATGTACTGTTTGTCGCTTTAAATTTCTCAGTTCACATGAACCAAATTTCAGTACAATAAACTCCACTTTTGTCTTTTTTTTACATATTTTGATTACTTTCCCTGCATTTTGCTATTAGTGGAGTGTTACTATAAAAGGTGTTATTCATGTGAACTTCCAGTTATGGGCACAATTTTGGTGATTTCTTGATTCATTTACCCTGTGCATTTGTTCTTTTTCAGCTGTTAAACTTCATCTGAAAACTAAAAATTGTCCCCATCTTTCATGCAAGTTTCCAGTAGGAACTTTGTCTGTAGTTCACATTATAAAGTTAATTTCCTTTCACTAGTGCCCATAACTTTGATTGTGAATGTTCTGAAAGATCATTGTCATTATCTGTCATAAGCAAATTCTTGACAAGTGAAAGCAGTGTCTATTTGAGAATATGTTTTCCACATAATTCAGATAGAGAAAGTATTGAGGTGAGTGCAACTCATGTAGTCAATAAAAAGGCTGTTTTACAGGGATTTAAAGAAATTCAAAATTTAGTAAGTTGTAAAATAGTTTTGAATTTGTCTTATTCTCACTGGACACTGCCCTCAGTTGCTAATACACATTGTACTTTGCTGCCAGATCTTTGGTGGATTAGAAAATCTAAAAAACGTGATTTTGAGGAATAAATTGAAAACCTGATATCAGCTTTTGTCATTATGGATTAGGGGACACAGTATGTAATAATTTTCATATTCCTATAAGATTGATGATTTGTTCTTGCATTTTTGAAAGTTGCAGTGTGACTGCATTATAAAATTTGAACTGACATAGAAATTTGTAAATTGAACAAATCATAATCTAAAACAAGTCTGCCATAAGAGGACCTGTAGGGGGTAGAATTGCTGTTGCAGAGTGCAGCCTTAGGGGAACCAGCGCTATTTTAACGGGAGTTTCATGAAAAAGATTATTGAGGTAAGAATGTGTATGGATATTGGGAAATTCATAATATTTTAAAGAAACGGTTTGTTACAGAATTGATAAAAATGAGAAAATTATTATGTTACCACTGCAGTGGAGTGTCCAAAAACTTGAAGCATTTTTATGGTAGTGTTGTTGGCTCAATGCCAATGCACACAAATCTTGAAGATGGGTTTATAAAGTTTTAAAGTAATCACAAATGATGCAAAAAATATTAGTTGCAATTTGTAGGAGTGATGGAGGCTGCTTGTCTTTATGAACATTTTTATTGATAAAAGAGTATTTTTTGATATTTGGAAAACATTTTCTATAGATTGTAAAACCCTAGATTGTTTTCAGAGAAAAGACTACTTTCTTTAACTTTAAGTTTTGTTCCAAATTATTTCCTGCTTTTTGAACTGAATTTTCAAATGAGTATTTTGATTGCATTGCAGAAATGTTTGTGGAGAGTTATCAAATTAGGAATCTCATTGTTTTTGTTGTTAATATTTTAGTGTATTTATCAGGACATTATGATAAAACAACATGCTTCAAACAATACCCTCAAAATTAAACTTGGTGCAGATATAAACATGAAATTAGCTAACTGCTCTCCTTTGTTCAGCTTAGGTAAATTTCATATGTTCATATGTTTAGTGCAGTACTAGGCCCATGTTGCATCCGGCAACTATGAGAGATTAATGCAATACTTGAAACTTTCCTGACAGCTTATTGCTTCAGTGTCACATGTGTCTACTTCTGATATCCACTCATGTCCATCTCTAACTTCCTTTTTAATCATCCTTCTGAAAAGGTTGAGATCCCAACTCTAGAATAACACTGAAAGTGGAGTTTCTATTCCACAGTGCGCATAACACATCACACAACTCTGTCTGCCTGCAAAGCTGAAATCTGATCTTGTTAGGAAAAAGTAGGTGAAGTTTATTACCAAAGATTTTACCTGTGTTACAGTAGTAATTCTGTCACAGATATCAGATATTTGACTGAAGTGATTCTTCTAAGTGTGAAACATAAGAAGATTTGTTGCTGGCTGTATTGTAATTGTGTATTTGAACTTAAGCTATCGCTGTAAAGAGCATTCTTCTTTTAAGTTATGCACGTCCCATCAATGAGTGGTATCACAGGATTGGTAGCATTTCAGTCTGATTTTAAATAAGGTGAAGTACTTATCTGAAAATAGAGGCAGCAATGCTCATCCAAAGAAAGAGAGTAACCATAACTGGCACAAATGCCAGCATGAACACATGCAGTTGTGCATATAATTTATCAGATCATTATAGTTCATTGTTCTAGATATTTAATGAGCTAAAACTTATTTGTAGTATGCTATAAGAGCCTAATGACCTGTGCAAGACAGTCATCGATATATTTTTGAATTAAGAAGGATGTAATAAGATACTAGTTGATGATTAGCTTTGACTTCACATAAAATACCAGTGGGTAGCTAGTTTTGTGATGATGAATAGCTGGAGCTACTTAAGTATGTCTAGTGCAACAGTCTCTGAGTCACTTTTGTAATGTTAGATGTGTTTTAGTGTGTGCTAATAAATCATAGATTCAGATATGAAACCAGTGTGAGTCATTACGTGTCACATGCTAGAATGAAGGGCTGGTTATGTTACCAACTTTTCTATGATAACTCCTCTAATCATGCAGTACCATGTGGGGAAAGTTTAACATTTACTCTCTTAATTTAGTGAGTGCCAATGCTGCCTGAAATTGCCTTCCCTTAATTACCACTGTCTGTGTTCATTTATAACATATGAAATGTAAACACAGGTTGGTTTCATACTCTAAAGGTGCTAAATTGGTATCAATTTTTGTTTGATATATACAACTTACAGTAGAGTTAGTATTAAGTGTTACAATGTCCTTGAAGATGCTTCAGACAATATTCAGTCTCCCCATTAGGAAATTGGTGTCTTGCTTCTTATGAAGCAGTAACCAAGTTTTGCTGTTTGTTTTTAGGTATACATAAAGCCACTTCAATTTGTGTAATTCACATGTTTTCTTAGAGACATTGAAAAGGCACCATCAGAAATGATTATACTGTAATAAAATCAACTAATGAATATCAGCTTTTTACTGAGCTGTACATACTGTAAATCATGATTAATCTTCTCAAACTTCTTATAGTCTGTTTAGTGACCAGTGTTTGTCCTTGTTAATCTTTACCCAGGTGTTAGTCCTCCAGATACATTTTTTGGAGAATATTCCTCAGAAAATTGTAACCTATTTGCATAAGTGAGAAGAGCTCTGTCAATGCTCTAAGGTTTCTTTATTTATTGACATTTCAGTTTGAAGAAGGTGGATTTGGGATAATGTGGCCTCTGTTAAAAGCACAGTGCCTCTAGAGATTGTAACCTTTTTACTTATACAACAAGCTGGTTGGCAAGTTTAATTTTTAAGATTGCAGGCAGTACTTACAGGGGAAATTAAAGAAAAAGCTGCTACTGGCACTCAAAACTGGACTATTTATCAATTTCCTGCCTCTTAACACCTAAATGGAAAGTATTTTGCTGTAATTACTATGTGCACTTTGTTGGCAGTAGATGTTGGCCACCTGTTTTAATATTACTCATGGGCATGGATCATGGGGGAGACGGGGGGACGCTCCCCCCTCACTTTTTTGGAAGGGGGGACATCACCAAAAAGTCCCCCCCCCCTTTTTCAAAAATGATGAAAACTAAAACTGTGATTACGAACTGACACTACATATTAAAAACTAAATTTCACGCAAATATGGCACCATTTGCCATTTAGACACCTTCCAGCTTCATTTTTTCTTCAAAGGGGAGGGGGACACCCCTCCCCTCCCTTAGACACCTCCCCCAGGACAGCGATTCATATTTGGTGAAAAGCCTAACAATTTACTGTTCACTCACTTCACGAAGTGTAGTTCTGGTTTATCCCAAGGACTGAGTAAAAACTTCACTTAAGCAGCAAAATGAAAAAAAAAAAAATTCCTAAAAAAGTAGTTATTCTTGTTGATAATATTCTATTCAAATTTAGCACCAAATGTAGCACCATTTTGCACCTAGCCCACCTTACCTGAGCAAAAATTTTCCAAAGGACCCCTTCCCCAGGACAGTGATTTGCAAATAGTGAAAAGTCCCCCCCCCCCCCACTTTTGGTGATGGATCCACGCCCTTGATATTACTCAGAAACTTTTTCATTCTTTACAGGATGCAGAATTGCAAATTTTGCAGTATCCTACAAAAATTTATTAGGGCATTAAAAGGTGTATGAAAATGAAATGGCCAACAATTGGTGTGAAAAGAATATTGCTAGATGATATATTAGAAAGTTTACTTTATCATGCAGATTTTTTACATAAAGAACTACAATAGTTACTAATATTGCCACAAGCAAGAAGATATTATGTTTCTATGATTTAAATATACAGTTGAGTACGTCAACCAAAGTTTACCTGAGTCATTGGCCCTTTTGTTCATGGAAACATGTGAATCTATTCTGTACTACTATGGTTTGCTCCATGCTATGCAGCCTACAGTAGCAATAACAACTGCTTGGTTTGATAACAAATTCTGTAGCTGCACCTGCTTTGGAGAAACTAAACTCAACACTTAGTTTTATACTAGTGGTAAATTCTGTTGGTTTATTCACACCTGGCATGGCTAATTGAAGAGAAATGTAACTGTAGCTTTTTTGATGAGAACTTTAAAACATCAAGGATTTAATGTATCTTCTAGCCTTTCAAAAGTCTATATAGGTTTAGAAAGGAGTTGAAATTGATGAAAGATAAGAAAGTATGTACTCAGTATCAAGATAAAGGCTAGTAGTTAAGGTGAGATAGGTAACAATTTGTCACTTGAGCAGAGGAAACACATAATGAGATTAGAAATGATGCAAAGTAGTTTATGCTCATCTCTACTTGTCAGAGCTAGTATGGACCTGTGAAACCTGATTGTCAAGTAGTGTGCCACAATATCTTTGTCAGTTCTACAGCATTCACATTTATCATGTTTCATAACAATTACAAGATAAACATTGAAGTGATAATGGATAAAAGACAGTTTAAATTCTAAATCGTGACCAAGTGCTTTAAATTACCTTGCTTGGATAGGTGCATGCCAATAATGTTCTTGTAAGCTGTGATGTGAATAGTTTACTTTGAACTTTAAAGTCCCTTCATATCTTAATTGTCAAGGATTTAATTTGTTAATCATGGTTTTATTGTCAAGAATACCACACTGCTCATCATCTGCAGCTGCTCTTGAAAAGACTAGGAGATTGAGAATAGTAGTATCTACTCCTTAAGGTATAGCCAGGTTGTCAATCTTTATCCTCAGATTTTGGCTGTATTGTCAATTGTTTCTGGGAACAGAAAACTTGTAATTTTTTGAATATCTTCATGGTAATATCTTCATCACAGTCTGTTGCTGAAAATGTTGCTTTCAGAAAAAAAAAAAAAAAAATATATGCAGAAAGGCTCTAAAAATGTTACAAGTCATTTCAAATTCCTGTAGTGTGGTCATGTAGAGACTATGCCATAGACTGTAAAGAACAAACCTTAAGTTTTTGATGGAAGGAAACCTTGAGTGAGACATTAAAGGACATATGCAGTTGACCAAATTTTCATTTGAAATCTGATGAACCTGTTACATCTCTACTCTTACAGTATTTCCCTCCCAAGTATCAATGATTTTGTCATATAGTGCAATCTTTCTTATCACATGTGAATTGAAGCAAGTCTTTAACAAAAAGTTATAACTTGATTATTAGCCACTTCACATGATTTAGCATATATTCTTATTACATTAAATTTGTGTCATTGTAAATCCTAAGAAATGGAATTAAATGACGTGTCTAAGCATGCTACTGTAAGTCCAATTAAGATGATTTTTTGGCCCTTTTTGGTAGTGATCATCTTATGAACATTGCCAGCAGATTAATAAATTTTGACTCATCTTAGTAAAACATTCAATGAAATAGATGTGTCCCCTTCTCTTCACATAGAGGTAACATACCAGAATAACAATAAAAAGGAATATGTTTAAATGGTGTGTTCATCTGTGCAATTCCTATATCTCCTGCGAAGATTGACTTTTTACCCGCAATTGCTGCTGTACTGTTTATGTTGTAAATTATAGAAATCAAATCAGTAAAAATGAGACAGTTCTAGTTTCCTTTTTAAACAAACACAATTATATCTCTAAAAAAATATATTTTCATTATATAGGTTTAGTGGAGTCTAGTTTCAAGAATCAGTCATCACATTTCCATGGTGGTTTCATACAAGATATTATTCTACCAGCTGTTTGTGGATATTGAGTAAATGTGATATGGTATCTTTGTCAGTTTGTCTCATGTCAGTTTGTTTGCATTTCTCAACCAGAGCCTTTAGAACGGTATCATGTACTGTCAGTTTCATTCTACATAATATTCAGCATTGCATTAGTGTTGTAGAAAAGTTGATCTGCTTTTATAGTTTGATGTCTTGCTAGGTGTTTTTACACTATTTGCTAAAAGTTTTGAAAGTTACATTAAAACCAAATAGAAACCAAGTGACATTTACAAATAAACAGAACACACAGGGTGAGCTTTAGTATGCAGTATAGTCATGGTATCCATCATTTGCAAGACACCTTTGAAGATTGTTTTTTGTGAAAAGTGCAATCTTTCATAAAAGTGTGCATGAACTTTTGACATACTTTTGTAGTTTTTATATGTGTACTTTTACAGACAGATGATGTGGTCAAGTTTCTAGCAAAAGCCATTAAACCTATCCACATTAAACTGACCTTGCTATTGAATCATTAGCATGACAGATGTTGTAGCAGATATGAAAAAGGATGAAGTCCATACATTTCTTAATATTGATCGAAGAAAGTGTAAACACCTGAGACAGAGTTAAGCTCCGTAGAAATGTGAGAAAGAGAGTCTCCAGTCATATTTTCATCATCCAGCTAGGTCAGTTTTCATATTGATGTAGTTGAGGATTTCTGGGAATCACTTAAACTTGTATTCTTCAACACTACAGTATGCTAGATTTACAGTCACCCTTCACCTGACCAACTGTTACCAGTTTGTGGAAAATCTCACTTAAAAAGATTAAGATTTGCCAGTATTCTGTCAGCACCTGGTGGCGAGACACCTCGTCTTACTATATAATTGTCTGCTACTGGTGGTAACGAAATGAAGTACAAAGTACTTTGGAGTAAAGGTCAGATTTCACTGAATGAGACTATGGTATGTACTTTGGAAAGCTGAAGTAAGATATCTGAAGATCAGTGGTGAAATACTTGAGAGAGGCAGAGCTAGATTTACATAAAATAGCTAGATCCACTGTATTAAAGTTATACTTAAATGTAAGTCTCACGTAATATGCCATTTTTGTTGAATCCCAGAATAAATAAGGCATAGTGATGTGATGTTCTTGTTTCTGATTTCACAAGTTACAGTATTTCATTGTTTAGTTACGGACTCATAAAAGGTAGCCGAGTTGAAATTACATTGCATTAATAAGTTAACATAAATCATAATGCTGTACCAACTTAATATTCCCTATACTTTGTCAAGGTGGGGACTGAAAGGTCTCGTTACCAGTTTAGAATAATATAGCAATTTTTAAGAATGCTCTTAATATCTTACTAGCAGTATGTGTTTATTTTTACACATTTTTGTATAGTTTATTATGGTATTACCCTCTAGAGCATCTCTAATGGGGATAAGTATATTTCAGTTGTTGCTATTGAAATTTTAGTATTCAATACTTGGCTTGGCTCTGTCAATGTGTGGGAGGCCTGCAATGTATAAAACTTCTGTAATCTAAGATTTAATCGTACCTGTAATTACATTTTCATTGAATCACTGATGCAAGGTGAAGAATGAAATAGAAATCGAGGGTGCTGATTGAATTGTTTACAAATATTCTGTCTAATCATGGATTGTAATTGATTCCATCAGCTGTGAATCCATTCGATTCCTGGTACGCATCAAAATTCAGGTTTAGATCTCAATTTGTCATGTGGAAGCTTTGACTGGTGATTGTGTGTAAGGGGTTGCAGGAAGGTGATTGATGCAGAGGAAGGGGACAATTGAATTACCTTCAGAGGCCATACATGTAAGATCCATATTGAAGTAAGTTGCAGCCATCTGGAAATTATTTATTTCCTGTTGCTAAAACATGGATTATAGGAGACATCAACTCTAAGTTTATGACTCCAGAGCAGCATGAAAAGATGTTTATAAACACATTCTGTTTGTGTGAAATCTGTTATTGTAGACAATCAGGAACCTCATCCGAGGGAGTTTAAGAAAGAAAGTATAAATAAAAAAAATAAAGAAAATAAACTTTTTTTTTGACTTAATAGGTACAGTACTACAGGTATATTTGACTAGAACAAGCTAATAGAAGATATGTACTGTATGGTTTCTTATAGTTAAAACTGTAGTGGTTTAAAGTGAATTAAATTTTTATTGATAGAGTGCTGTCACAATGAAATACAGTAGATGAGATTTTGCAACAACATCAGAAGTTTTTTCCTAAAGTGTTGGTGCAGCCTGAAAAACTCCTAAATGTTTCAAGTGAACAAGCATGTTAGAAAGAGGGAATCCAATCATGATAATACTACTGTGGTGTGAAGATAGACAACATTTCCCATTGTGTCCCTGAATTGGCAGCAGCCGATGTGTTTTGCCTGCAATGTTCTGCACCAAAGCATTTTGTTTGCAGAAACAATTAAAGAGTGGGAGAAAATTGACACTTGTGTGGAGTGAAGAGGACAGGAGTATGCTGTGGGAGAAAAAGTTGTATCAATAAGAGGAGACATTTTACACCTGATCTGAAATGCTATCAATAGCAGAAACAGAGAACCACTTTGCGGAGAGTGGCACATCTTGATTAAGGGCTGTTAGATCCCAGATTATTGACCCGCTTTTCACATTGATCCAATTTAGGGAATAGGTCAACAAATCTCATTTGCAGAGTGAGCAATTTAGTTCTGAAATGCCACACAGGATAAAATTTGCAAGTACTTGGTTGAGTTTACAGTGGCAGCTGCTGTTTACTACTCTATACTCTTTGTATTTATTCCTTCCACATGCTATTGAACAGACACATGTGCTAAGCATTCATGCCTGAGATTCAGTGTAGGATGTCGTTTTGTCAATGCTTTTTATATAATTAAAACTTTACTTTATGATGAAAGTAAATGGTGTCTATCCCTTCAGTAAATATCAATGGTAGTTAACAACATCCAGTATCTGTCTACCATGTCTTTGTGCATCAGAACACTTTACTGCATTGATAGCCACATAAACATGTCCTTCAGGAAAGCTTAATGATGGAGCAATGTAAAGCAGCAATATACAACAAAGGGTAAATGTTTACATGCTCCTTCCTTTTATACAACTTTGTTCTTCTGTTTTGTCAGGTGTTTCTTCTACTGATTTTCACTTTCAGGTGTTTCTTCTACTGATTTTCACTTTCAAATGGGAGAAGGAATTTGCTGCTGAAATGTGTAGTATATTGCCATTGACAAGATTGACATGGCATACAAGCTAAATGTAGTATATTGCCATTGAAAAGATTGACATGGCATACAAGCTAAATGATATACAGTACTCTAGAGGGATGTTTAAAGCAGGTTGAGAATTCATTTCATTTCTTCAAAGAGGGATTTGCATCACTCCAAGTGTGACTTTTAGTTGGGGGTAAGCAAAAGGCTCAGGTGGCAACCCCTCTTTGATTGACATCAGTTACAAAATTCAAAAGATGTAGAGCAGCTCATATTACATAGCCTGTGCAGAGAGTGTTTTGATCACACATTAGGACCTTGTATACTGAACAGGATATGGCCTTAAGCAACAAACTACAGTATGTTTGTGTCTCCACAAGGAGAAGCTAAAGACAGTTATGGGCAGGGCTTGAACTAACTTAGTTGGGAGAATTGGAAATGTCTGGGATGAGACAATTTCCCCTTTAAAGACAAACAGTTGTCATCCCAAAGTATGTTTCTAGTGTAGGGGTATCATAATTTTAAGTTGGTTACTGCTCTTTGATGGACATGAAAGTTTGAAAATTCAAAAGATGCAGAGTTACTCATGTCCCACACAATGCTGAGAAAGTCTTGGATTACACATTATAGCCTTGTATGCTCATTAGGACATGGCCTGAAGCAATAAAATAGGTTTGTGTCTGGACAAGGAGGAGCTTTATACAATTATGGGAGGAGCTACAAGTTGCTTAGTTGGGAGAATTGAACAGGTCTGGGATGACGAGAATTGCCCTTAAAATGATGACTTGCAAAAAAAGTATAGCTTAAACAAGCTGAAGGCAAGATGTTGTCATGCCCTTTATTAAGATTGCTCTTAATAAATATATTTAAAAGTCTTAATCTGTTTACATAATAAAGCAATCTTTAGACTTTCTGAAAGCCTTAGAAGCTTGCAGTTTGTGCCTTGAAAGTACTTTATATTCTGATGAAAATCATTATGTTCAAATATTTGCAAAGTATGATGGGAAATTTTAAATATCTGTTTAGGGATATCATATGTATGGACATAACTTGAACACTTTATTGACTAATTCTGTACCTTTAAAGTGTACCTTTTAAGTCTAGAATTACAAGAATATATATTTTAGACAGGGCCGGACTAAGCGTGTGGGAGGCCCGGGGCACGCAAATGTGTGGGGGCCCTATAGTACAGCTTAGGCACTCTTGACACAGCACCGGAACACCCAAGGTATATTATTCTCAAACGGACAGTTGTTTTTTATACAAACACATTTTTATCCATGCCAGCATGACTGCATGAATTATTCCTTCCGGTGAGGAATGAATATTTTAGTTTTGTCCTCATAAAGCCACAACGGATAGCAAAGACACCATAAGTTAGTGACTTAAATGAGGTTTTACGGCTCAGTTTCTAACCAAAGACGTCATAAGAAACAGATTTTTAATCAAACAACCTCTATATATTGCACCTCCTCTCAATGCCAGTCATGAACATAAGCAGGCACGGCGGAACTGAAAAAATATTGGGGGGGGGGCGAGTGCCAGGAAGACTATCTAAGTGGATCGCCACCATCGGTTGGAGCAGAGTCATACAAGAAAAGTTTTGGCTTTACAAACCCTCCAGATGGCCGGAAACGGTAATTCCCGAGTGTTTTAAGCTGCATGTAGCCAGTCTTAAAATATGGATCTCATGTCTGCAATTTCTCAATTAATGAAAAAAAAATCAATCTATGAAAAATGGTTAACATTTTTCTGAGCGGAGCACCACCATAAGTTGGCGCGGAGCGGCCAAGAAAACTTTTGGCTTTACAAAACCTCCAGATGGCCGGAAACGGCACTTTCGGAGTGTTCTAAAGCCTCATGTACCTAGCGTTGAAATATGAATGGCAATATTGGGGGGGGGGGGGAAGGCTGAACATACCTTTAGCCCCCTCACTTTTTGCATTGGGGGCTAAAAAGCCCCCCCCCCCGGTTCTGCCTCCACTGAACAAAAGTCAATCATCAGTACAGTTCAGTGTGTGATGCATGCAATAATTTAGGTGGATTCCCCCTCATACATGGACATTCCATACAGCCATAAGTAGCCCATGATGTTCCATCGTGTGCCTGGACATACTTGTAAAAAGCAGCAAAATAGCAGCTAAGATACATGAGGCTAACTTGGCTAATCCTCCTTCTATGAGTTTACTTCCAGGAATTATCAATCCTCACTGCCTCACTCCATTTTCCAAAGTTCCTGTCGCATACACTGCTTCTATGCAGTGGTGTGTGCAGTGCCCCCACCTCCAAGTCCACACAAAAGAAATTGGGAAGATTAAAGGGAATCATACAATTGAGACCAAAATGAGGTCAGTCAAGGGTTTGAGGATCAGTTGGGGGTAGTAGAACTTGATCTTGTCACGGTAACATATGCAATCCTGCGCACGCTACTGCCCATATGCGTGTACAAATTTTTCCATAGGTGAACCCCTGTGAAACATTAACGAATCTACAATTACAGAATTGACAGCCTAGTATTACTGATCACTTGGCGTGAAATGAGTGTATTTTTTCCGCACTTTCATGCTTGCAAATTCAGAGAGGATTTCATCGCGTTTCACCAAATTTAAATGTCCCTTTCGATAGCAAGAATACTGAGATTTACCAGTCTCTGTTTAATAGCTCATTGTGGTTCTCATGTGATTTTAAGTGAACTTAAAATTTTGAAAATGACCTTGAACCACTGCAATTCAATACCATCACTGAAAGGTAGATTCTCAGAGCAATTTCAATATTAGGAAAAGTGTCCTTCAAGCCACAAAAGTAGAAAACTAATACGTAGCTAGTGATCATGGAAATATTTGTGTTGCCGGGTTCGAATCCTGGGTCCGGTAGGCCCTATGGTAGTGTAATCAACAAAACAGCATGGGAAATGCATCACTTCAATGTTACATGCTAACAATTTAGAAATAAAGATTGTGGATCACAAATATGACAGTTTTGTAAATTTTAGGATACTCTAAATGTGGGGGCCCGGGGCACGTGCTCCTGTTGCCCTGCCCTTAATCTACCAGTGATTTTAGAGGTTGGAAAATCAATCTTATTCATCCAACTCTCATCTTTATAACTTGTTCCATTGCTGAGATATTAAATGTTGAAATTCATTCACTTAATTTGAAATGGTCCATGGTACAATAATTTGTGATGTCCTTCATGTTCAACTCACAAATACTTGCTTTTGTTTCCATTAAAATCTTTATATGAGCTCAAAACACTTTCTATTTCCTTGAATAGGATGTTGTATGGAGAGGGCTTATATAGTCGAGTCCCACCATAATAGGAACAAAGTGACACATTTTGGCAGGTGCAGTGGCTTACGACAAAACAAA
Source organism: Holothuria glaberrima (assembly GCA_009936505.3). Lineage (NCBI taxonomy): Eukaryota > Metazoa > Echinodermata > Holothuroidea > Aspidochirotida > Holothuriidae > Holothuria > Holothuria glaberrima. The sequence goes on along the minus strand of WURT03647787.1, from coordinate 24,853 downwards.
GAAAAGCAAGGACGGTTATTTGAGTAGTGCAAGAATAACATCACATATTATTACACAATCTACCATTTTAAACCAAGTGAATAAAGTTTAACGTTTTATATCTCAGCTCAAAAATATGCTGGGAATATGGGAGTTGGGGCCATTGGATTCATTGTTCAAGCTTTGTATAATGTAATTTTGAAATTTGAGACTTAAGGTTTAGGTATACTTGGCATGGGCATGAAGTAAAGTAGTGTACAAGGTGATTGTTCACCCCCCAATATTTCTACTGTGTTAGAAAATTTGCCCATTGGGCAAAAAAATTGTTTCGCCTTGGCATTTTCGCACACTTTTTATATAGGAATACGTAAACATATGGTAACATCCTTTCAACCACACAATCTATAAGCAGTTGTATGTAAAGGAATGTACAACGCAAGGCTAAAAAGCTAAAACAGGTGGATACAAAGCTAGACAGTAAAAAGATAGACAAAGACATGTGAAACATTCATGGCAAAAAGGAGACAAAGAGGCAGCCTGGGCCAAACACAGGCAGAAAAATAAACAATAACCCGGCACAAGCAATCAGACCAGACTACATAAGAGGTCAAGCAATGTCAACTATAAAAAATAAAAAGGAAAAAAAAAACCTTTTGGGAACTTGTCAGATGAACCATGTGCCTTGAGAGACTTGAAATCTAATTTTAATGGTGTAATTAGACAGGCAGACAAAGGGTCTGCCGTTGTAATAATGGATTGCCAACATTACATCCAAGAGGGTTACTATCTACTCAATGATACTACTGTGTACAAAACAACTGAAGCTACTGCTATTGGTGACATAGAAAGAGACATACGACAGCTTGCTAACCAGCTCCACAATGATGACGTCATCACTGATGACATGCATCAATATGCTATCCATCCATGTAGACACTAGGCCGGCTTGCTTTTATCTTCTTCCTAAGGTAGGCCCTACACAAGAAGGGCATACCGGGGAGACCTGTCATCTCTGCTTGCAGTTCTGCAACAGAAGGATTAACGGAGATTGTAGACCATTTTTTTCAACCATATTCATCTTCTATTCCCTCCTTCATTAAGGATACCGACGACTTTATTCGTAGAATTCGTGACATTAATGTCATTCCTCTTGATGCTTTTCTTGTAACGATCGACTTTGTAGCGTTATACCCTAGTATTCCACATAGTGATGGTCTTCAGGCTCTTGGTGATTTTCTCCATGAATGTCAACTACCAACCAAGGTGGTTAGTGGTATCCTTAGTATGACCAAACTTGTTCTTAAAAAGAATGCTTTTGAATTTAATTCAGAGTATTTCCTGCAAATGTCTGGTACAGCAATAGGTACCAAGATGGCCCCAGCATATGCCAACATATTTATGTCGGTTTTTGAACGTGTTTTACTGTCTGGTACCTGTAACCAACCTTACGTTTGGCTTTGATATGTAGATGATATTTTTGTTATCTGACTCATGGTGAAGCCAAGCTTAAAGAATTTCTGTCTTACATCAATTCCCTCAATCCTAGTATTCAATTTACATGGGATTATGCTCCTGATTGTGTTTATTTTCTGGATGTTTCTATTACTGTTGACATTAGCGGTGCCATTAGTACTGATCTTTATGTCAAACCAACAGATACCCAACAATACTTACTTGCTACCAGTTGTCACCCTAATCATACCAAACGTAGCATACCCTGTATTTAGTCAGCTCTTCATATACTTAGGATATGCTCCAATTTAGAAACGGCAAGATTACGGTGCAATGAGCTTACGGACAGTTTGGTAAAACACGGTTATAATAGAAAAAAGGTTAAAGACCAGATCGAATGTGCAATTACTAATTTTACCCACCCCACGCCTACACGTGAAAGAAATTCCACTCGCCCTGTGTATTTTAATGTGGAGTTTCACCCTAGCCTGCCTAACATCAGAGGTGTTTTACAAAGGTATATGCCGCTGTTGCACCAATCTGTCATCATGAAAACTGCTGTCCCTAAATTGCCTATTATTAGTTTTAGCCAGCCCCCTAATTTGGGAAGAACCCTGTGTTGGGCGAAGCTGTGCCAACCCCCCGAGATCAGAAAATAAAGTGAGTATAGTCATTAACTTAGCCAACAGCAGGAAATACAGCTTAGAAACAGCAGCTGTTTTCTCGCTGATGAAGGTTCCAGGGGAACCGAAAATTTCGAATTAAATTTTGGATTATTTTGTACTCTTCAAGTCAACTAGTGATGCATTTGTTTCCTGTTTAACAATTTATATATATATATGTATATATATATATATATATATACAATTAAGAACAGGGTGGAAGAGTTTAGCTTAGTTGTGCAGTCTGTTTCACCCTGTTCTTAATTGTGTGTAGCTCCTACAGTTGAGCACTCTCAGTACTTGCAGTACATGCGGATACACTTATACTTACCTATATATATATGTATATATTTCTATAGATTGGGATTTAGGGGAAATATGGTATGAAAAAACGCGACTGTTGGGAGAACTCGACCTTGAGGCGAAAAAACCGTTTTGCCTGAACATTTGACACGCTGTTTAATATGGGAATGCATAACTGTATATGCAAGTCCGATTTACCATGTAATGTGTATGCAATTACTTCACTGCACACCAACTTAGGTACATGTATCCATTAACACTAAGGACTTAGGGGCCATTGAAATAACGTGCATGCAAATCTCCGAACCAAAAGGGGAAATATAATCTTATGTATTGTATTGTTTTTGTTTTTGCTTTTTTTACTGGCGGAATTGACCTTTCGCCTAACCGGTTGATCTAGCGATATATATATATATATATATCACTAATTCCCTACTTCGGGCAAAAGAAGTTGTTGAAAAGTTGACCATAGGGCAAAAAAAAAAATACGGTGAAAAAACGGATTCCCCTTAACGTTTTCACACACTTTTTATATAGGAATACATAAAGTGTGGTAACGTCCTTTTTCAGACACAATCTATATGCTATTACTTCAAAGTCGACAAATTTACGGACACGTATCTGTTAACACACACAGTTGGCAGGCCATTGAAATAACGTTGATTACTGTATCTTGAGGCCGTTGGGGGGGAAATATATGCTTATATATTTTTTTTTTCGCCCTAAGGTAGGAAGATATAAAGACTTTTGCCTTAAGGGGGGAATTAGCCTTACATATATATATATACATTTATATATAAATTCAAGGGGGAATTAGTGTTATATATATTTATATATACATGTATATATATAAAACGCTAATTCCCCCCTTAAGGCGAAAGTCTTTATATCTTACCACCTTAAGGCAAAAAAAAAACGATAAAATATATAAGCATATATTTCCCCCCAACGTCCTCAAGATATAAACAACGTTATTTCAATGGCCTGCCATCCGTGCATGTTAACAGATAGGTGTCTGTAAATTCGTTGAATATAATTATAATAATATAAATTGTGTCTGTAAAAGGACGTTACCACACGTTTACGTATTCCTGTATATAAAGTGTGTGAACACGTTAAGGGGAATCCGTTTTTTCGCCCTATTTTTTTTTTCTCCCTATGGTCAACTTTTCAACAACTTCTTTCGCCTTAAGGTGGGAATTAGAGAAATATATATATACATATGTATCACTGTAGACACTGGTTGACATAGAGCATGCCCAAGAGCACGTGTGCATGTTTGGTTTTTGCATGTACAGTAAACACTGGCTCAACTGAATGCAGAAGGAAGACAAATTAAAATCTACTTTTCATTGTGAAGAGAGTGTAATGGCCTTATATAAACTCGTTTGCCAACCAGCTTTGAGGTCATTTGTAAACATATAGGGTCTATTGAGCCAGAGAGAGCATTGGCATTTACTTCTTAACAGAGAAAAAAAGATAATTTATTTGATGTTGAGTTGTATGTTGTATTTACAACGTTGCTGATAAACTGTGAAATCTTGCTTTCACAGTCATGATTTCTTGCATATATTCATCCAAGATATGGACTAGGGGAGGGGGATTTGGAAGGGGTTTCTTTATTCAAGTACTTTTAAACTGATTAGAAACTTTGCTTACAGTAGGTTATAGCTTGGATATGCAGCCAAATGATGCCCCACCCTGTCTAGTGTCTGGACTTTTTTCAGATTTAGCTGGGAATAAATCACACCTGATGCACTTTCATAAATTACATTCATCTTTAGTCTCCACTGTTCCAAGTTCTATGAAGGGTAGGGGTGGGGAGGAAGGGGCCAGGTTACAATTGATATATAACTATAAAGAAACTCAAAGTGCCACCTTTCTATTAATTAAATTAGATATACTTCTAGTTCTGTTAAGAATTACTGTAAGAACAAATGGAGAGCTGCATAGTGAGAAGTGAAATGGTACAGTACTCACCTGCTGTGTACTGTACATGAAAGACTTTGATAGAAAACATACTTTGCCTGACATTCCTGTGCTTGGATGTTTATAGGGTCCGAAACAATGAATAGACATGGTATTTATATGCATGATACATAAAACCTACATTAGCCATGCTGTGAAAGCTGCATTGTGAGGTTTTCATACATTCTCAATGTTTTGTACGTCACGGTATATAATACTGCACTTGTAGTGATTCCTTTCCAGCCGCCCAGCTGTTTCTGTGAGGTAGGGATCAGCGCTTGTGAAATGTTAGTTTTGATTTGCATAAGAATCATGTTGTTTGTAGAAACGAAATAAATGTAAATGAGTTACAGGCCAGACAAAATCAGACACTGCACATCAGTGAAAAGAAACTTGAAGATCAGAAAAGAATTAGGAATTATTAAAGGATTGAAGGATATATGTGGTTAAAAGTTATTCATCAGGTGTCTTCAATTGTGTTACAAAGAGAGGGTACAGAATGCATTGATTTTAAAGTAAGGCATAGTGTGACAAAGGGAAGGCTGTCCCATAGATGATGGTTCACTTTTTATGAAACTGAGTCATCAAAATTTGGTTCATGTATACTGAATGCTACAAGAAATTGTGTTATTTTAGTAAAGGCAGGTGCACAGTGCAACCCAATTCAACGGAACACAACTTCTTGTTGGGGATAAGTTGCCTTGAATTGTGACCAGTTGCGACCAGTTGTATCGGGTGGCCCAGTCGCATTGTATGTTAGCAGCAGACTACACAGATCCGACTGCTACTAAAATCTGCAACTCATCTCTTGAATTTGACAGTGAAATTAAAGCCAGAAAGATTTTTTTGAGGCAGTGGATAAAAGAGGAAGGCACACCAGGGAGAATACCATAATCTTGTAAGAGTTTCATTGCTATAGTGCTGATGATTGAGCAGTGTCATATAGACAGGGTACTTTAAATACTGCCAAAGCTCCAATAATTTCACAGACCCCTTGTTCTCCCCTCCACATGGGTGCAACCATTTTGCTTTTTTGCAACTGTCAACTTATTTCACCATGCTTAGTCATTGGCTACACATTAAAATTGCATCACAGTTGGGTCATACAGCCCTATACTTTCATGACCTGTCTCATCTATGATGCAACTCCCCAACACCATGATGAATATCAAACATGTTTGATATACCCTATTTGGTCATGATTGGCAGATTGCAGGTGGGTCGGGAACAATATTTGGTGCACACTGTGCTCACTGACCCAACAGGTTTTCAGAGGTGTCCCAGTTGGGTCGGAGCAGTGTCCCTTTGCCTCAAGGGTAGGCCATTGTATTTGGTGCTGCTTCGGTTCAGTTTTGAAATTTGTACTTTTTTCTCAACAATAGAGTAACTATTGGCCTTAAAGTTTTTTTTGCAATTTGATGGTAGCCTGTCGCAAAACCTTCATATGACTTCAGATACTGTAGATAAATATTCAAGATAGGGAGTGTCAATCGTGAAACATATGATGACCTTATAAGTACAAAATGTTTGCTGAATTTTAAGCATAATTGCCCTTGAAGACAAATGTGGAAGCAGAGAAGGCCCCTCAAATGACCTTCAATCAGTTATCCAATTGTAAATGCTAAAATTTCTTAATCTAGTTTTGCCCAGCTTTGGAGGGAACTGAAAGGAATCTTGTTATTATTAGGTAGGAACACTACTGTATGTAATTTTTATTGTAAACTGCTGGCAATCTCAAATGATCTCTGAACAAAGTAGTATGAACATTTTACTCCATCACTTAACCTTCTTTAGTCCAACCCACTTGTTATTGGTACAATACCCTCTGCTTTCTTTTTCAAAGGCCATAAATTTTTCTCTCTGAAGTTTTTCCAGCCAGTTTGTAGAATGGCTAATTTGTGTGGGGAATACAGAAGTAAAACTGGGAATGAGCCAAGAAATTGCATGTTTAAAGAGAACTGTTGTTATAGACACTTTCCCCTTATGCATAGTGTTTGATTTAGATCATACAAGTTTGGAGCTACCGCAAGATTTCAAAGTACTGTAGTTTATATTAGGACAATTTGAAGTATTTCCCAAAAGAGTCATAAACCTTCAGATTTGTGTTTTTGTGGAGTAGTTTTTTGGAAAGTTGCCACTCCAATTATTTAAATGAGGTACACACCATGTTATTTGCCCAAGGGTACTAATTGACAGATCCAGAAAATGGAGCAAAGCACTTCTGAGAAAACTAGAATGGAAGCAACATACAACAAAAGGCTGTAATCACTACGTGATATCGCCCTTACTCAAATGACATACCACTGAACAGTGCAACACCCAACCTCTTGCCAATAAGTCGGGATTTTACTAGATGTTCGCACCTACAGATTACAGCCTCTGGCTTGTCAGGTTTTATAATATTTTTATTAACTTTTCAAAATTTTAGGCTGTAATCTGTAGGTTGGAACATCAAGTAAAATCCTGACTTTTCAACCAGAGGTTGGGTTTTGCACTGTACAGTGGTAGGCAATTTGAGTAAGGGCAATTTCACGTAATGTTGAGACAAATTTCTAGTTCACAAATCCAAATTTATTCGGAAAATATGTTAATTTCATTGTGTTACGAAGCACAGTTATTATGAAAGGTTGGGTTTTGGAGGAACAGCGGCAGATATGGAAATAAATGAGAAAGATTGGTGTGTAACTTTAGAAGAAGTCTAATCTTAACTTTTGACTTTTCAAAATATCAAAACAATACAATTTATTAAACTTAAAGGGACTTACAAACATTAAACTTAAAGCACGCGTGGAGGTACCTCCGAAAGGGCGACTAAGACGTCAGGGTTCCGGTTGGTGGTTCACCTGATTTCAAGAGGTCAAGCGTAGTATCGTCACAGCTAGTGTCGGGGTCGACAGCAGGCTACTAGAAGGAGGTGATGCAAGTCCGAGACCTGGCCACACAGAATACAAAATTAGGTCCGGTGTTAAATCCTTGAAATGTAACAGATGGTTAGGCAGGTTCGCAAAAGAGTCCGGTATAAGGTCCGTGGAAACTAGGGCATGCAATTGCGAAACAAGAGGATGGGAGCCTGGATGTGGAAAAACACGAGGATGCCACAGGTTTCGAGAGAGAGAGACAGACCAAAAATCTAGAAGTAGTTTACCAGTCTGAAGTTGAAAGGCGTCTGCCACGAGGAGCCTCTAGCTTACTTGAAGCAGTCCCGCTTAACAATCGTTGGTATCTCTCTAATCCTAAGAAGTATTTAAGCTTCATCCTCAGACTTGCATAATTAGAAACAAATCACACAGTCAATCCTGCAGTACTAATGAGCTGCTGAGCTATTTTTTGACAAAAGGGTAGCTTGCCAAAAATAATGTAGTAGAGAGCAGGTTCATCCTTACGTAACAATTGTTTAGTTTAACTTATTTTGATCAGTCTTTTTATTTTCTTTTGAAAAATCACAGCGTGCAGTCATACCCTGTTGACAGGTGTGTGGTAATTGGTATTAATGCAAATACATGTAAGCTGCCAAGAAGCATGTCCACCTTGAGTGAAGTGGATAGCTTTCTCCATGCTAAAGTCACCACATAAATTATAGTAGTACAAGCAGTGCATTTATTTGCACTTTGAATTCCCAAGACTTTGCAAATAACTACTTTAAAGCCTTACAAAGCACGCGCCAATTCAGTAGCATGGAGGGACCAGATTTTGTTTATCCTAAGATTTAGGTACTGTACCATCAAATCTTTCAAAAAATTGAAATGTTGTCGAGGTTTTGTGCTATAGTTGCATTTTAAATATTGTCTGAATTTCTCCTGAGTGAACAAAGAGTTTTTACCGACAGTCTTACAGAAACAATTTGAATTGGAGTTGGAAATCAAACTCCAGACACCAATTTTGCAAGTGGTCCACAATTTGTTCACTGTGGTTCATAGAGCATTTTTACTTCAAAAAACATCATAATGGATTTTAAAACTTAGCAATAGCTTTTTAATTTCTAACTTGAAACAGAAAAAAGTGTCAGAACTTTTTCAGCTCTACCAAGCTGTGAACAACTGAATATAGCAATTTTCATGCTGTGGTTGAAAGACCGTTAAATGAAATAGTACATTTTCCTATACATCTGACTCATTGAGTCTGTCAAAAGACTCTTCTCAGTTGCATATTTTGAGTGTTTTAGTATGTTCCATCAGGTACTGTACTTGTGTCTTTATAGTGGACTGAATGCCTGATTCTATACAGAAATACCAAGTGAAGGAAGTCTGGGGTATTGCTGAATTCCAGTGCCTATATACTTTTAACTTTTCTCTCTTAATAACAGCAAAAGATATTTCAGAAGTTAAGACACAGCCAAGATTACTTCCAGTATTAAACCATTGCTGCTATTTGGCCATTTCAGCAAAATAATGTAAATCTGACCAGATTTAAAGCTTAAAGGGCTTATGCAGTTCAAGTTTCAAGTTTGAACAACTTTATTTCAGCCATTTACATACATGATAGGTACAGTAATTATATACATATATACAAGTGATAGACCGGGGAGTACCCACAGGAAGCTTTGCAAAGCTTATAAATGTGGATATCCCTACAAAAGAAGTACAACTAATAGATTACAGAAAATCAAAAAAATGCAAGACAAACACTGCAATATCATGAGAAGAACGTGGTACATTTCAAAGATAGAAAATGTCATAGCTGTTGTTTGTATAAAAGCATTTTAAATTTCTTTGAACATGTGTAGAGAAGTACATTGCATAAACTGAAGAGGGAAGGGAATTCCAAACACCGGGAGCTACATAACGAACACAATGAAGGGAAGACTGAAGTCTGTAAAGAGGTGTTGTCAAGCGGTTAGCTGAACGTGTGTGATAGGAATTTACCTCACAACACAACTTAAAGTAATCACGAAAGATATATCTGGTAATTTTTCATCAGACATATTTAGAAATATCTCTACACTTTTTTCCAAAGTCTCATAGACTTTTTGGTGAAGAGCCAGGGATTATCCCTATATCTATTCACAATGGGTGACTGCACTTTGATTGACAGTATAGCTATAAAAATGGCATCACTCGTGTTTGTCAATGATGACTTGTGCAGTCAATCAGCAGTGTTTACAGATAAACTCATACAGTGTGTTTAATACCTTGAGCAATTTAAAGGGAGATGTTAGTTGCCCCAAGTTTATTTTAAAAAGTTTGCTAAATCTTACAAATCTCCTCTTATTGTGCTCACAAGTATCCTTCATTATGTTTCTGTATACAAACATTAAATATTGAAGGTAAACCAAGGATTTTTCTGCATGAATTCAACAAATGAGTATTAAACAAACATAAATATTGTCACATGATTGATTATAGCCATTCCCTGAACTGGGATGATGTTGCACACTCATTCAAATTTGGGAGACTGCATTTTTCCTTTAAAGTCAGTGGAGGCTACTCTAACTATGTCTGGAAGGTGTACTAGACACATGTTTTGTTTAAATTGAAAAAGGGGCTAGGTAAACTTAGAAGGGAAATTCTGCTGTCTTGAACAAGATTGTAATACCTTTAAAAAATGACCTCTGATAAGTTCACATTTGGCAATGAAACTTGAGCACTGATAATGTTTGAGATGTACAGCTACTGTATCTCAAGTTTTTCAAATTTTTTGTAAAGTTTGGCCTTTAGCATGAAATTAGACTGTAGGCAGTCTGGTATTAAACTGTAAAGTACATAGCTGAATTTAATGTCACTAGAAATTGTGAAAACATTCAAAGCCATGTTATATGACAATACGCAGAAAAGCATTGGTTGTTCTGCTCCTGGCATAACCTGATGAGTTGAAGAAGTATTTGAATTGGAAACAAATCTTATGGGAAAATAGGCTTGAGCACATTAGAAGGTTTGGGTGGATTAACTGAATATAAGTGAGAGTTGTGACTCCTTCCAGGAATTGTGAGTTGTGACCCCCTTTTTGGTTGGAATTGCAACTCCTACAGAATCCTTAGTGCTGTCAAAAATGTGTGCACAAAAGTTTTTTAGAGTTTGTATTTGTGTATTTTATTGGTTCCTAAGAAATATTGTAAGCATAAAAGCTCTGTCTTCTCTTCACTATTCAAGGTAGATAATTGGTATGCCAGATGGAATTGTAGAATACATGCAGGATTAACAAACAAAGCTCAGCACATCTCAGCACATTTTACTGGGCTCTACTTAATGTAGGTGTGGCCAGCCCAACTTCAGGAAAATAGGTACAGTATCTCAATCCTGCTTTACGGCAGATAAAAATACAAATTTTTACACCAGAGATTTTATGGATACAGTCAAGAACATTAAACACATATAAGAACTCTCCTTATATTTGCAATGGATTTAAAAAAAGACAATCCAACAATTAGTTTGTATAGACTAAAACTCCAAAAGTTTTGAACATGTGTGGTAGGTACCAGAGTGTGACATCTATCCAGACGATTTCAAGGATGTGCACATGTGCAATGAAATTATGGGACTAACTTATTGGCCACTTTGATTTCAACATTGACAGTTTGAAACCTTAGCCATTATTTAAGAAAAGTGTACATTAAGCCTCTTAATGTGTTAACATGTGTTATTATCAACAGTTCACAGCTGAGGTATGTATATTGCATCAATTATGATGTATGTATGGAAGGTGCCACTCTATTCAGTCTGGACTGATAGGGCATTTCATTTGCTTGATTACCTCCTGCCAGGGTACTACAGGGGACCACCATATGTTATTTGTTGGGAGCCCCTGGAAGCCAATCGATTTGATGCATTCTAGAGGACTCAGATCACATATTTCTGAACAAAAGTTCTCCCCATCTGCCATTAATAGGCTAATATCTCAATTATTTGTATCGAAAATGTGTCTAACAACATTTATTTTTTCTGCATGCCAATTTAAAGATTTGGTAGCTGAACAATATCTAAAACAACATGTGACATGTTTCAAATGACACAAGTCACTTGGATCAAGGGATGCATCACATCACCATTTGACTTGCATTTATGGTAAATCTGTTTAGCATTGTTGTGAAAAGTCATATAAAATCACAAACTACCATTATGATAGTATGCAAACATTGTAAATAAATCTCAGATGTTCTCAAAGACATAAATGTATCCCTTATGTTCATTTTGAAAAGCACAGTCGTCATGTTAACTTCAAACATTCCTAATGTCTTATTTATTCATTGAAATTAGACATTAATGTTACATACAACTAACATTCCATGAAAGTGGGATAGTTTGAGAGGAGTCATGACAAAATTTAAAATGCAAGGGGTTGCATCCAATGTTGCCTGTGTGATGTCAGGTATTTATTTCTTCATAGTTGTATAAAATGTTATACTGTAGAAATTACAACTGAAGGGAAAAAAGGCTTTGAATTTTTAAATTTATGGGTTCTTGCAGCTGTATTTAACTGGCATATAGTGTATTTGGGCAGCTATTGTAACAAGATGAGGATGGGGGATGGATACTGTTTTTTAGCTTAATGAACATTTTCTACAAGATTTTTCCATAGTACCAGAGGAATTGATGTGAACTCTTATCAAATAGGTTATTATCCTACATTTTTTGTAAACCTTTAGTATTATTCTTTGCATTCCACATTGCAGGATGTTGAAGAAATTGTTGTTAACTTTCCAACCATGTTTGAAGTGATGAATGATCTGAAGGGAATGGCTGAAAACAATGCTGCATGGTACTGTAAGCCTCTACATCGTGACACATTAATGGCTGCATCAGCCATTTATAAAGGTAGTGTACTTTAATTCTTCCACTTGGGACTATCTTTATCTTCAAAACTTGTTGAACAGTATGTGTCTACAGTAGATCTTCAAGGAAAATATGGACACACATGTAAAAGATGGGCTTACACTTGGCCATATTTTCTGAAAAGAAGATGGTTCAGGGATTGGTATTAAGAAGGTGTTCTTTGAACTGATGGGTCAGTAGATGGTCAAGATTACAGTAGGATTTGCTGAAAGGTGATGGTTCCAGAAGTATTATAAAGAAGTTGTTCTTTGAACTGATGGGTCAGTGGATGTTCTAAGAGAAGGGTTTGTAAAGCCTGATATTACTGTAGACTGCACTGATATGGAATTACACAAGTGGGTCATTTTTTGCTTGCTGTGTTGGAACTCTCTATACAGTAGCAAGCTGTGAAATTGGTTAATGTTGGATTCTTGTAGTGGAAAAGGTTATACTTCATAATGACTTTAAGAATTATTTTGTGCAATATCCAAAATAGCTCTTTCCGATTGAATGGAAGTGAGTTTCATGCAGAAAATAAAGTTAATTGAGTAAAAACATATCTTTGCTGTAGGGCATTTCCTGGTGGCCCTATTTAGGAGTCGCACATCTATATGAGAGAAATGAAGTATCTACATCGCCCCTCCTTACCGTCTATTTACCTCTGTAACCCTCACCTACCTGCAATTAGTACATGGCAGAAATGTGATAGCAAAGTAGATCCCGGCGCCCTTGGGGCGAGGGCGCCCTTCCTCTTCCTACTTCATCTGCCAAAGTCTAAACATTCACACGCAGTTAGTCTCCTGGTTTTTCCTCTTTCCATTTGAAGAGTGATTTTGCCGATTTTTGGCCTCAGTTTCGTGTGATAGTGTTCTTCTCATCCCAAGTGTTCAAGTAAAGGGGTTTTTATCCCCTTTGTCTGAGTATTCTTGTCCTTTTTTGGGAATTTAGTTTTCCTCTTAGTTTTCCCGCCATTTGGGAGTTTGTTTGTTGGGCTCTCCCATAGGGTTAGTGTGGGTACCAGTTCTGCGAACTCGGCCTAGTTTCGGGACATAGGCCCCGCTCCTCCGCGAGTCTTGAGTTCGCCTGAGGCCTAGGAGCCTCTTCCCTTTCCCTTCCTTCCCTTCGGGTTAGGTTTATGGGACTTCCTTATCTTTTTTCTTAAGCTTGGAGCTATTCAGGTTCGTTAGGGTGTGGCTCTAGTACAGTCCCCTAACGTCCCGCCTCATTGATTTTGTATTAGCCTTGTACGGCTTGCATTATACAGGTTGCATTGTTAGACTTTACTGTGCTTCCCTTCAGGTAGCTTGTCTGGAATTTTTCGGCAAGCTTTCTATTTGTTATGTTTTGCTTACAGAGCTTCCTTTTCGTGGTGTAATTCAGCTCCGTATTGTTTTCCCATTAATGTGTAATTTCTTTGCTTTACCGTTTATTCGATGTGTAATTTGATGTGTAATTCGTTGGGAATTACGTGTAATTCTTTACTCCGTCTGTAATTCAGTATCGTTTTCCCATCGATGTGTAATTTCCCTGCTTTACCATTTATTCAATGTGTAATTCGATGTGTAATTAATTAGGTATTACAATATGTAATTCTCTACTCCGTCTGTAATTCAGTATTCACTGTTTTCTCCTTGCGGTGTAATTTGAACCCGGCCCTTCCGGCCTCATTCGTGTTCCAGACTGGTTCCCGGAGTTCTCCACTGTAACTATTGTTCTTTAGCACCGGTCAATCTGTTGTACTTCGTATTTTTATCGTTTTTCGACGGCTTTTTCCAGCCCTCGACTGTAATTCTATGGCTAGCCGGGTGATTTTGTCCCGTCTGGACTCCGTCCCGCGGACTGCCGCCTCAGCCGCGGCGCTCCATGAGCCGTTCTCTCATCTCTTGCTTTATCCCCAGATCATGCAACCGAAATGTGTTTCCTGCAAGAGATACATCTCCCTGGAGTAGGACAAGCACAAGAGGTGCCCAGCCTGCCGGACTTATTCTAAGACCTCTCGTTGTGAGTTGTGCAGAGGCCAGATGAAAGAGTGGAATTAGCTGGAAAAACGCAAGGCCGATGGGCAAATCCAGTGCCAAGAACCCGTCCAAGCGTTCCCACAAGGGATCTAAGAACCGGCCGGAAGAAACTTCCGCTACGTCCGAGCCTATGGGCGGAAGGGAAGACTCCGTCAGAGCCAGACCCTTCGGGGCCGGGGCCAAGGAGTGTGGACGAACAACAGCCGGCTTTCAACCCTCAACCGTTTGATCCTGAGACGCCGAATACTGGACCGGTATTTGATGACCCGGCCACGGATCTGGCTCCGGCTCCATCCTCAGCCGCAGATTTTTCCGGCACAACCGTCTCTAACCAAGCTCCGGCGGATCTTCTCCTTAGAGAGACCTTCGCCTCGGACTCCACGGGCCATCGGGACTTTGAAGGTTTTCAGTCCGAGGAGGACGGCTCAGAATGCTCCGGCCACCAGCGGAGCCGTTCCAAGTCTAGGGGCCGGAAGGGCAATCGCCGACATAAGCACCGTCGGAGATCGTCCTCTTCCTCATCCTCCGGATCTCGCTCCTCACCGCCGCCGCAAACGTCATCGTGGCTCGGAAGGGGACCAGTCTTTGTCCCAAGTCCTTACGCTGTTGTCCACCCTGGTTCAACAACAGCAGCAACAACAACAGCCTCAGCCTCAAACCCAGCCAGCTGTTCAAACTCACGCGGCCACGCCTCCGGTACGGGCAGAGGAGACCAGACCACCCGCATCCGGAACCCTTACCCTGGTGGATCTGGGCTTTGGAGACAGGGTCAGAGACAGAGGCCTACTTTCCCCGTCAAGTGTCGCTTCCGAAGAAGACCTGTTGTATGGAACGGACATCCCTAAGGAGGCCTTCGATAAGGCAGTTGAAATACTGCGTCGTCAACTTGGGTTTGACCTTTCGGAGGAAGAAACCCAGCCAGCATCAAAATCCAGGCTTTCTCTCAACCGACTGGCTCAACCTTCAGAGCCTCCCTTCCGGTCGATGCAGAGTGTGGAGAGAGATTTAAGACGGCCGCCTCGGCCAAAAAATGGATGGCTTGTCACAAGGCCCAGAGTTCATCCTTCCGGGTCGACGAAGCGGAATGGAAAGACCTCTTTGAAACACCTTCCATTCCACAATCGGCCAAAGACCATTTACGGGATGCGGGAGCCGTGGATTCCCGTGGCAAGTTTAAATCCTCCACTCGCAAGTCTTCGGAAGCAACACTATGGCAAATTGACTGGGCCTCCAGAGTCGGCCTCAAGTACACTTCGGCTTTGTTGTTAATTGCGGAGGTCCTGACGAAATCTTTCCGACAGGCGTCAGCACCAGAGGTCCCCAGAAAGGACACGGGTCCGTTAGTGGCGCTGTTAGGCCCGTCGTCAAGAAGGATCTTCGATCAATTCTCCAAGGTATCAACAAAATCCCTTATTGAGCGGAGATCCCTGATTTTGGACGCCATGAACCTCCCGTCTTCGGATATCAAATGGCGTTTTATGGACCTGCCACGTTGTGGAGAAGATATTTTTGGGGGAAATTTGACGAACAGCTCCTCTTGGAGGTTAAACGGAGAAAGGACCTGAGGAAAGCTGAGTTCTCCACTTCGTCCAACACAAACCCTGGACGATCCTTTCAGCAACGCAAGTCCTCAAACCCCGTTGGAAGCGGCCACCGATAAACAAGTCCTCCGGGATGAGAGGCCATCCTCGCCGCCGTCAAGACCCTCCTCCTCGTCAGCCCCGGAGAGGAAGTTACAGAGGCTCTTCAACAACGAGGGGCCTTCAAAGCCAGAGACCCTAAAGGTGCCCACCCCACCGTGCCGTCCCCGCAGGTGGGGGGAGACTGAGGCTGTTCGTCACAGCCTGGGAGAATATCCACCCGGATGCCTGGGTCTTACAGACAGTCGCCCAGGGGTACAGGATAGAGTTCACTTCCAAACCTCCCTCTTCAGGCAAAATGAGAGTCACTCCAGTTCCTCACTCCGCGGACCAGCTACTCGCTCTAGAGGAAGAGATTCATGGCCTGCTGGACAAAGGGGTGGTCCATCCAGCTCCTCCTCAACTCTCCGAGAAACTGTACCGTTCATTGTTCTTTGTAACGCCAAAGAAACCGGACAAGTGGAGGCCGATAGTGAACTTGAAACCGCTCAACAAGCAGTTCATCTGCCCGAAGAGATTCCGGATGGAGACTCTCGCATCTATAATCCCATCGTTAGAGTCAGGAATCTGGGCGACGACAATAGACCTAAAGGATACGTACCTCCACATCCCGATTCACCCATCACACCAGAAATACCTGTCATTCAGATTCAAAGGAACAGACTACGTGTTCAGCGCTCTTCCCTTCAGGTTATCGACAGCCCCAAGGATCTTCACGAGGGTAACACGTTGCATCCTAGTGCACCTCCGTCGCCAAGGAATCCTCCTGTTAGCCTACTTGGACGACTGGCTCCTTCTGGCTGGTGGGAAGAAGAATCCAGAGAGGTGACAAACACAGTCCTCATGCTGCTCCAGGACCTAGGCTGGGTCATCAATTGGGACAAGTCCTCCCTAACCCCATCCCAAGACGTCAGTTACTTGGGAGCTCGTGTGGATCTCCGGTCGGGACAGGCCTTCCCGACGGACAAGCGTTTCCAGGACGTACAACAAACTTGCAAGCATGTCATGTCAGGTCATCACCACAAAGCCAGGGTTTGGCTGAAGCTGCTAGGCCTGATGGCCAGTCTGGTGGACGTACTCCCGACTTGCCGGATGAAGATGAGACCCATCCAAATCCATGTCCTCAGACACTTCAAACCGAGCGTTCACCATCTCAACTCCAAGGTCCCCTGCAACCCGAAAGTGCGACAGGCCCTAACTTGGCGGACAAAGGAGTCTAATGTTCTCCAAGGGAGACCATTTGTGGATCCGGGGCCCCAGACTTCCATCTCTACCGACGCCTCCCTATCCGGCTGGGGAGTGGTCTGGGAGCACAGGTCGACGGCAGGCCAATGGTCTCAGACGGAAGCCACAGCTCATATCAATGTGCTGGAACTGTGGGCAGTGACGAGGGCCATACACTACTGGGCCCAGGACCTTCAAGGGAAGGCCCTCACAGTATTCTCACACAACTTGACTACAGTGGGGTACATAAATCGTCAGGGTGGAAGCAGATCGGAGACCCTGTGCAAAGCAGCCCAAATCCTTCTCCTCAAGTGCCAACAGCTAGACATGTCGATCAGAGCCTCCCACCTTGCGGGATCGGACAATGTTATGGCCGACGTCCTGTCCAGGGGCACTCTCGACGAGAACGAGTGGTCACTTTCGACAACGTGGGCCAACCACGCATTCGATCTTTTCGAACGTCCCCAGGTGGATCTCTTCGCCTCAGCCCTCAACGTGAAGCTTCCAACCTTCTGCACGAGGTTTCATCACCCACAGGCCTGGGCAACAGACGCCCTGTCCATCAAGTGGGACAAGATGTACCTGTACGCTTTTCCTCCATGGTGTCTGATTCACAAGGTACTACTGAAACTCCACCAGTCCAGGGACGCAGAGCTACTGCTAGTTGCGCCGATGTGGCTGAACCGCCCTTGGTTCCCCCTCCTACTGAACCTCCTCATCGATTCGCCCCTCAGACTTCCAGATCAAGACAAGATCCTAACCCAGAAATGGGGGTCAATATGGCACCAGGACAGCAAGAGCCTTCACGTAGCTCTGTGGAAATTATCTCCAGACGTCTCGAAGAGGCGTGCCTTCCTGCGCCGGTTGTCGCCTTGGCCTCGGGTGCCAGGCGGGATTCAACAACTACCACTTACAATTCAAGACTGGAGAAATTCCGGCAGCGGGCCACGAACAACTCTTGTGATCCCATGGATGCCTTGTTAGATCAAGTGTGCTGCTTTCTGGTGTCCTTGTTTGAGGAAGGGAAACAGATATCCATGATCAAAAACTATAAATCAGCTATAGCGGCAGTCCATAGGGGGTTTCCAGACGGCTCTTCGGGGGGATCCAACAACATTATTGCTCAACTTCTCAAAGGGATGTTCCTGCGTAGACCTCCAAGGAGAAGGCTAGCGCCTGCCTGGTCTATTAACGACGTACTCCAGAAACTCGCAGCCACCCCCTTCGAGCCAATGAGCAGGGCCCCCCTTGATGCTCTAACTCTGAAGACACTCTTCCTGGTAGCCGCAGCTTCAGCACGCCGACGTAGTGAAATCCAAGCCCTCTCAGTCAAACAGGGTTTTAACAGATTCGACTCGTCAGGAGTGCACCTCCTCCCGAATCCACAATTCATTGCGAAGAACCAAACTGTGTCTTTCACACCAGGACATATCTTCTTACCTTCGATTTTGACCGTCTCTTCCGTATCAGAGGACCGCCTCGTCTGCCCAGTACGGGCCTTGAAGTGGTATATAGACAAGACGAAACATCTCCGGACTTCAGACAACCTCTTCATCTTCCTGAGGGCTCCATACACACCAGCCTCCAAAGATACAGTCTCTAGGTGGTTAGTTAGATTGATTGGGCACACGACATCAGGGCTCAGGCTTCCTCCGCGGCCTGGTTCAGAGGTGTGGCACTACAGGACATCATGTCAGCGGCAGCGTGGAAGACCCCGTCTACCTTTGTCTCAGTATACCTCCGAGACTTGGTCTCCTACGACAGCTCATTCGCATCGGCCGTCCTGGGTGTCCGACGCATTCGACCTTCAGCTGACTCAGACCGCACCGTCCCACCGGATCGTTCCTAAGGTAACTATTCTACTCTGGTTACATAGGTAAATAGAAGGTAAGGAGGGGCGATGTAGATTCTCCAAAACTCCCTGGTTTGGGAATCTACGAGCCCCGTTACTTACCTTCTATTTACCACCCTCCTCCCGCCCCGCTGCGGGTCTGGTTCTCTCCAGTTTTCCAGGTCCAGCTCGTGGTTTCCAGCCGAACGTACTCTCGAGTTCGCTTTTAGCTCCAGGGATGAGAGGTTCGGCAAGGGTGCTGCCCGAGGGCGGCCCCCCTCTCCTCGTTGTTCCAGCTGGTCCTGAGGTTGTGTGTACCAACTGGCGGGTTCCAGACTTTGGCAGCGAAGCAGGAAGAGGAAGGGTGCCCTCGCCCCGAGGGTGCCGGGATCTACTTTGCTATCACATTTCTGCCAGGTCCTAATTGCGGGTAGGTGAGGGTTACATAGGTAAAAGAAGGTAAGTAACGGGGCTCGTAGATTCCCAAACCAGGGAGTTCCGGAGATTTCATTATATTTCCTACAAAGCCTGTGGCGGTATCCCATTTGTAATTCTGAATATGCCATTTTGTAAGCCCTCATTCAGATTTCTTTACCAGAGTGTGCTTTTAGACATTTTCCTAATAATATTTCTACAATGGATGGACTGCTTTTTGCTTTGTTAAACCACATGACAATGGTGTGTGCAAATTTACAATAAAGTATGTTTTCTGTTGTTTCCTCTTATGATCACAATAAACTGCCTGGCAATATTGACCTTTCAGTTCTACAGTCTGTTTTATTATCCCACAGTATTTGGTTTACTTGTATGTCATAACCTATTGGTAACTGTGGCATCATTATAAATTTTCATAATACAGTTTTTAATCTAGACCATGATTTCTTTTTCATGAAGGAACAGCAAAATGGTTTTTATGTTTACTTTGACTGAATACACAATTCAAAGTTGCCATGATACAAATGTATGTTTTCAGCTAAAGCCAGTCATGCTAATATATCCAGTAAACAGTAGCACACCCGATGTTTGCCATACATTATCACATCAGACTTTTCTTACATCTTTAATACAATATTAAGTTTAAAACCACCTACTTGAAAGGCTCTATGAATTGAAAACACAATTAACATCACAATTTCACATACAGTAATAGAGAATATTACCAAATGGAAGTGCCCCCTGTATATAGGTGTTGTGTCTGCTTTAGGGAAGTGTCATACTAAAACTACAATTTTTTGTTATTATGAAACCTAATCCATGTACATACTAAATTTCCTTAAATTGTAGTACTGTAAGTCATATTGCTGTGATTCTGACTATTCTTAAAAGTTGGCAGTACCACAGTTAGCAAGGTTTTTTTTTTTTCTCTAATAGTATAGGCATTTGAGGGGGAATTCGGCAGGGGGCTGGCTGGAGTTGCCCATTTGGCATCAATGTATAGATGTCATACTGTATTATTTCTCATGTCTCCTTACATTTAATATATTTTTACCTTCAATTGGTTGACATGATAATAGCAACATAATTAAGATACACGAGCAGTTAAGCCACAATAAAAGTAATAAGAGATACACACACACACGATTATAATTCATGACCCCGCCTGGTTTCTAGAAACCGTATGGGTCCGGTGTAGCCAAAGAGTTGGTGGTAATAAGAGAAATGACACAACAAAATAAAAATTAGTGCTATCACTGCTATTAAACAATAGGGTTGTCACGATATAATTTCACTATCGATATCGTGAAAAATTTCCCTTGAATACCACAACAATATCGCCATATTGCATGATCCTGTTTGTGTTTACTAGACTCTTGTTTGTGCATGTATACCTGCACTTAATTTGTTATTCCGTGGGTCAGCCAATTCTTGGTGCGATCTTACAGGCTTATTAACTAAATCTTCTTTGCTAATTTCACTCAGTTTCTTTTTTCTTTGTGAGAGATAGGTCTAATCTAAAACAACTACCTGACAAACATTTTCAGGCCACTCATCTACAGTAGTTTGTGAGGGTGTTGCATGTATGGCAGGATTTTCACCATAATGTTTGGGCAATTTCATAAACGATATTGGGAGCAAAATAAGATATCGATATTTTCGGCCAATATCGTCGTATTGTAACAATCCTATTAAACAAGAGAAGATAGAGGACCAGAAAAAGTAGTTTTTAGTAGTTCAGCCCTTTGTGCTTAATCAACATGCTGTACTGATACATCTTGTGTAATGTTCTGGATGTACTGTATTATAATTTACTGCAGTAGGGTAGTGAAAGTTGAAACCCTGGGGAATGTGAATGTCATAGAATTACTGCTAAGAGCTATTATGTATCACTGTCTCATTATCTTGGCAGCTGCATAAAGTTTTTCATCTCATCACAGAGATATTTATTAAAGACACGAAAGTACAAAATTTGTTGCAAAAATGATGTAACTAAATCTGGTTTGCAAAAATTTAGTGCCTTGAAAGTTACAAATCTCATTAAATTGTGAAAATATCACAAAGTGGAGATATCAGATTTTCATTTTGTGGAATATAGTCTGCAGTTATGGTATGTATGAAATTATGAAATGTAAACTGATAAAGAGCCTTCAACTTTCCAAACTACTACAGTTATTATTTTACTTCCAGGAATGGACTGACCTCTTTTAGTACAGTTCAGTTGTGAAGAATAAGATAGGAGCCTCTGGACATATTGTGCTTCAGTAGTACTGTATCCATTTAGTTGGAATTTATCATAACCATCTTGGCAGCTGCACTTTCAAACTTCTTGCTGTTATGTAGAATCCTTTATTGCTACTAAATTGACTTAGTAATGAAACAAATATTGATACAGAAGAAAACCTTTCCAACCATGAATTGTTATGGTAAAGTAACATTTCCTTCATTCATTTCACTGTTAACAGAAAATATATTTTTCTCAGGGTCATAGAAAAGTACACGACTGGTCATGACTATGATATATTTTCACAGGAGAGTTGGCATCATTTCACTTGTTGATTACATGATGTATCACCTCATGTGGAACTGAGAGGGCAACCTATACGCAACAATCATTTCTGTTTTTTTATTGTCTTGAGATATAAAAGCAGCAATTCCTTATGGATCGGTGATTTCTCATTGGACATACGCAATGACTGTCACATGACCAGACAATCCCAAACTTGTGTTTTCAGCTAAATGAAATTACATAGAACAAGTCTATGTACAGTAAAGTATGCTCAATTGTGAGTATTCTGTTAAAGATAAATGTAAAGGAATAAAGTGTGATGGCCATAGGAAACTTTCAAACTTCAAAATTGTCATTGAAGTTGTCTTAGAGATTACACTATTCATACAGTTGTACACACACTGTTTCAATCTGAAGTATCACTATTAATGGAAAGTTAGTATTTTTGGTAATTTGATTATAGCTGCAAAGCTTACTGTACAGTTACGATTTGCACCTAACTATGAAGCAATGTTATCACTGAAAAGGGTACATCATGGAAAGAATGCAATAAAAGAGAAACAGAAAAAAAGTGATTTGTTTGTAATGTCACTTTCACTCAGTAATTATTTTGCAGTTTGGGGTCTACTGCTACATTTAGGTGCAAAATTATCAAAAGTTGACATTTATGAATGATGAAGTCAAAGAATTCTCCCCATTCAAGATGACATATGTACTATTGCAATGACTATGTAGAACAAGTACTATAGAATCAGCTCATACTTCCTGTCTCTTGATTTGACTAATCTTTCTGATTACCTGGCCTTTTTTCCTCAAATTGACAAATATACACAAAAGATATACTAACATGCACTATTCCAATACAAACTAGACACATTAGCACTTGCAGTGCAGACAGAAGCCCATTAAGATGGTACAGGGTATGAAAGAAGACCAAAGACCTACATATTGGTCCCACCTGATTTCTTGATCAAAAAAAAAAAAAAAAAGATTGCATGAGTTAATACAAAAAGGGGCAAACAGCCTGCCATGCTTTCATGTTGAGAGCAAATGCTGCCCTGCCAAGTTTTCAAATGAACTTTACACACTATGCAACAAATGAAGTTTTGAAGCAGATAGACAACCAGCAGCTGTATTTCCATTTTTATTGCAGTGTCAGGCATTTGAGCATGTGCAGCTTAAAGGCAGTAGGCAGTCACCCCAAAATTTGCTTTGAAAAATCAGCAAACTCTTGCAAACCTCCTCATATCACATTACAAGCACCTCTGAAGACATTTTGAACATAATTATTACAAACAAAAGGTAAAGCAAAGAGAAATTCTCCTTGAATTTCACA
Organism: Holothuria glaberrima; assembly: GCA_009936505.3. Classification (NCBI taxonomy): domain Eukaryota; kingdom Metazoa; phylum Echinodermata; class Holothuroidea; order Aspidochirotida; family Holothuriidae; genus Holothuria; species Holothuria glaberrima. The sequence continues at coordinate 1,751 of WURT03647787.1, read as the reverse complement.
ATTCACTAACATGATCAAACTAGGCCATTCATGAACTAGAAAGACGGGGCATACTAACTCTGATTGGGGTGAATGCATTTTCCCTTTAAGCTGCTGTAAGACATTTCAGTGAATTTGTGTAAAGGGTCATCATGTTAAACGTGGGTAAATTTTCAGTGTGCCCAATGCTAGAGTTAGCCTGCATACCGGGGATTAAATCTGGAACCACTGTATTTAGCTGAATATTTGACAAAGCGAAAAGAGAGTCAATAAAACTGTGTAATGGTATATTATCCTTCTAAGACCGTCTCATTGCAGTGTGATAGTCAGGGTCATAGGTCTCAAGGCCGAGCCTAAGGCCATATACTGTACAGCCCTAGCCTAACCTTTAAAGTTTGTAAAAGTCTCTAAAGCCCGGAGCTGCCCAGGATTTGCTGACAGGGATGTGATAGCTTCCGTTACAAGGTGGAAGGAGATGAAACCTCTAACAGCAATTGCATCTGAAAGTGGTATTAGTGTATGGTCACTCAAACATTTGACCAATCAAATACCTAATAACTGTATGACTGTGTAGATTTTTCATGTTGAGAGGAAGAACCCTATTGTTTTTGGCAGAGGTCAAAGGTCATTTGAGGTCACAAGAGGTCAAAGTCCAAAAACCTTGTACTTGCGATATCTTGAGGTAGGAATGACCGACACTTCATATTTGGTATGTAGATTTGTTATGTTGAGAGGAAGAATCCTTTTGTTTTTGGCAGAGGTCAAAGGTCATTTGAGGTCACAAGAGGTCAAAGTCCAAAAACCTTGTACTTGCAATATCTTGAGGTAGGAATGACCGACACTTTTCATATTTGGTATGTAGATTTTTCATGTTGAGAGGAAGAACCCTATTGTTTTTGGCAGAGGTCAAAGGTCATTTGAGGTCACCGAAGGTCAAAATCGGAAAACCTAAATGTTAACAGTATATCTTGGCATGGGGGCAAGTTGGCATAGGGGCGAGTTGGCGTGGGGCGAGTTGGAATAGGGCGAGTTGGCATGGGGGCGAGTTGGCATGGTGCTGATTTGTCATAGGGGCGAGTTGGCATGGAGGCTAGTTGGCATGGGGGTAATTTGGCATGGTGCGGAGTTGTCATAGGGGTGAGTTTGCATGGTGCTGATTTGTCACATGGGCGAGTTGGCATAGGGGCGAGTTGGCATGATGCTGATTTGTCATAGGGGCGAGTTGGTTTAGGGTGAGATGGCATGGCGCTGAGTTGTCATAGGACCGAGTTGGTATAGGGCAAGTTGGCAAGGGGGCGAGTTGGCATGGTGCTGAGTTGTCATAGGGGCGAGTTGGCATGGGGGCGAGTTAGCATCATGGGGGCAAGTTGGCATTTCTGGGGCGAGTTGGCATCATGGGGGCGAGTTGGCATCAGGGGGGCGAGTTGGCATGGTGCTGATTTGTCATAGGGGCAAGTTGGCATGGTGCCATAGGGGCAAGTTGGCATGTGAGTTGGCATGATGCTGAGTTGTCATAGGGGCGAGTTGTCAGGGGGGCCAGTTGGCATGGAACGAGTTGATATGGTTCTGAGTGCTATAGGGCCGAGTTGGCATGGGGGTAAGTTTGCATAGGACGGAGTTGACATAGGGGTGGAGTTGTCATCGGGCCGAGTTGGCATGTAGGCACACTTGTTCAAGGGATCTCACAGTTTCAAAAAAAATTCTAAAGAAGATTTCAGTACAAAGGAATAAAAGAATTTCTCAGAACAAAAAGTAGTTCACATGTTGAGTGA
>WURT03647776.1:0-19317 GCA_009936505.3 Holothuria glaberrima | reverse complement strand
AGATGAGGTTTAACGGCCCAGTTTCCAACCAATTGGTTCAAGTCGAGCCGGCCACGGCCTTTTTTCCAGTTGTGGCCTTTTTCCAGTTGTGGTACTGAAGGGAGAGGACTCAAGGCCACAGTAGTCTCATAGCTTTTGAAAGTAAAGGTTGAAACAACAGCTGTGGATTACATCTCCCAATAAGGCTTTCCTTTATACAGCTTAATTAACAAATAGATGCGCGCGAAGCGCGCCGCAAAATTACAGTTTTGGGAACATTTTGTGCAACTTTAGTTGTATGTTTGAGTGATTAAGTGAGAGAGGGTCCTCTTGTTCATATCAACATATGAGTGAATGGTGCGTTTGTGCATTATTTTTTCTTACCCAAAATCTCATTGGGGGACGGGGGGGGGCACAGCCAATCTTGTGAGGCACGTTCCCCCTGCCACCCCCACCTTGGCAACGCCACTGAACATACATACGCACATATATATTCTCGCGCGTGATTGCGTAGATTCCTTCTACCTTTGGTAAGGAATTAATAGTTACTCCCTTCTGCTTGGCACTGTTTTTTAACTTCGCAGATTCATTGTGCATAGTCCCATATCCGTCTGTCACATTGTATAATGCTTCCCATAAGCTTATTCATGACTGTAATTCAATGAGTGCGAGGTAGAGTACTAATGGTGTTCGGTAATGCACACGTGCATATCACTCATCTCCGAAAGGTTAAAAGCAGCTAAATAATTTTATTTTCGGGCAGTTCTGCACACCAATATACAGGTCTAATGAAACAAAGTCAGTTTTTCACAAAAAAAAAAAAAGAAAAAAAAAACAAAAACAAAACGAAAACAATACGCATCGTTATAACAGCATCATTTACCAGTAAGTGATGACAATGACAACTAAAAATGTACATATCAAAGTATTGCTTCATAGTAAAAAAATTTTTATGTTATATTCAACACGTTAAAATCCATTAAAGTATCCATTAGACATCATGGAGACTTCAATTAAAGGACAACTGCTGTCACCTCAATATATAATTCAGCTTTCACTGGTTTTCTCGTTAATGTGCGGCTCTTTGTAATCGCATGATAAAGTGTTTGCTCCTGGATTGGTTAAGTCATGCTCAACAATGGCTTGGTTCATCTTATATATATGCAACAATGGTATATGTTCTGAGACATGAATGGCACGAGCAAGATAAGCGAAATGGGATGGGATTTATTACAGCAGGTAGCTGGAGGACATCTTCCAGCTCCCTGATTACTGCCAGCGATGTTTCACAACAGGTTAGGCTGACGGCTTATCCTCTTTAAGGAGAACAGGTTAATGCATGAGTCGTTGTCATCTTCCGTGCATAATGTAATCAGCTCTTAATTTATGTTTACCAGTGTGGACTTTCTTCATTCAAAACAGAGAGATGAGTCTGTTCAAGGCAAATCTTAGTTCTAACAACCTGAATTTTCTTTCTTTACTATTGAATGAACTATTAAGCTTTTTAAGTATAGATAGAGTGAATCATTTAGGCAATGGATGAATAGTTTGAGCTGGCTGGTGGTTGTATTAGGAGGGAAAAGCTTTTAGTGAAGAATGTTTGATTGTGATATATCGCTGTTTCAATTGATCGCGGTTGTCATTTTTATCCTACTAGTTACGCTTTTATCCTTGAACTGAAAAACCAAACCAAACCAGACCTTGTCTACTGTTAAGAAAGATAAATAATGATACATTATTTGCATGATTCTTGGGCAGAGCAAATTTGAAATGTAGAACAGGCAATGTTGAAATATTCACATCTAGTGGCATTAGATCATCTTAGAAAAGATCTTATCTTGAAGCTTCCTTTACACATGTAGTAACTTTAAAAAGCTGGGAAAACTGGAATCACCATTTCCATATCTCACTTGGCTGGATGCCAGAGGGCGACAACCCAACGTTATCCTTAAAAGGGTTCTTCCCCGTCCGCAACGGAGCAACGTCCTCTGATGGGACACTATGACTTAAAGTAAATTGGCAGTCGCTCAAAAACTTGCTTTGAAAAATCAGCAAACTTTTACAAATCTCTTCTTATTGCTTCACAAGCACGTGTGAAGAGGTTTTTGAACATAGCTATTACAAACAAAAGGTAAAGCAAGGAGGAAGTCTCCTTGAATTTCACAATTCACTATCAAAATATTGTCATATTATCATAATGGGCTATTCGTGAGCAAGGATGACGGGGCATACTAACTATGATTCGGGTGACTACATTTCCCCTTTAATATGCCCTCATCTCAGCCTTCTACTCTCACACCATGCATGACACTGTTTCAGACTGGCTGACAAGGACAGTGGTGGGGTCACATTTGCAAGCGCAATAACTGACTTACTCATTTATCCGTTACCAGTTAATTTAATCCAACTTTTTCAATCAGTGTTAGACGATGTATCATTTGCTTCATGATAATGTCAGGTGTGACTGATACCAGATCTGTTGACATGTTAATGTCCAAGCATCCTTTTTTATGAAAAAGCTATTAAAACGTTAATAATAGCCTCAATTCTTATCCATCAGATATTGACCAAATTACAAGACAGGTACTGTTTTAGACTAGTTACTCATGAATAATCATGCTAGTTCATGAATAATCATACATAGGTTAAATTTGTAACGAAGAAAGAGGGGTTTATGAGATGTTTATTATGAAATTTTTGTTTGTTATACCTTCTTTTCAAAAACAGCATTACATAATGTTAGTATTCCGTGAGAGTTTAAGTTTGGAAGTAGATGTTGACTGCATGGGAAACGTCCAGATTACACCCATATTAGAAACTTGCTTGTAAGTAATTATCAGATCCCAAAACCAAAAAATACAGACACAGTGCAACTCTCTACATCATAATTATTGCATAATAAGAAACCCCCTAAATGGTCAAAAATTGAAGAGGTATATCTTGAGAATGGTAAAAAATATTCAAACAATTTCAATTGACTTTTTTTCCGGGGATCTTGATCTATCGCTGTTAAGTAAAACAACTGATTTGCGTTCATGGCCGGTCCACATACATTAAACGCTCTTCTGACTTACCTACCCTTACATTGAACTGTTGTCCCCTACCACAGCTGTAATATGGGGTTCTTTTCTTCTTCAATTGACAATTGCCACGTTGGCCGTCACAAATTCATACATATAATGTGAGATCAGCACGCTTGGCTATCAATATTCAATCAGCAGCAATCCATCAGAGGCAAACTTTCATTAATTAATCATTTAAGATGTCTTCCTTAAAGTCCTTACGCCTTTAAGCCATAGGTTTGGGAGTAACTTAAGGGGCATAATAAACAGTTATGAGACCCAGAATGCCCCCTTGGGTACCCCATCAGCTTTAAAGCGTTTTACATGTTAAAATCTGTCACCTCAAGTCTTAACTAATTATCTTTGTAAAATATTCTCCTTTGATTGTGATAGAGGAAGTCTTGCGAATACTCTACCGGTACGTAGGCTATCAAAAAAAGGAATTGATAAAAAATTTATAAATGTCGTCTGAACATGTTGCGCATTTGAGTTTTCAATTTTCTTATTAATCCATAAGGAAATTGGGATGGATTACCTGAAACAGGGATACCAACCTTTTGTAACTCCAGGCTCACTTTTGCCTTTTTATATAATTACCTAATGATCACCTGACACTATTATCTGTAAAATAGCTGAGAGTTCAACTTAAATTTATATTTCACCGAACAGAAATTTGTTTAGCAGTAAGCAACGTTACAGCTGTTACAGTTCCCTACCTATACTACTAAATTCCACACATCAGATGAGATAAAATATATTTAAAAATAATGATAGGTACGAATACTCATTCCACTTTTGGGTTTTTTTTACCGACTTTGCCACCTCTACATGTCGCTCTGCGGCGCACCTGTTGATAAGCACTGACTAAAATGAACGAATAAACAGGGACAACATCTTTTATGTTACTGCAATGGTATAAAAGTGTCATTGTATACCCAAAAATAATGGTTGTGGCCCGGGCGATTCATACCTTAAAGGCAATAGGCAGTCACCCCAAAATTTGCTTTGAAAAATCAGGAAACTCTTACAGATCTCCTCTTATTGCATAACAAGTACCTCTCAGGACATTTTGAACATAACTTCTGCAAACAATAGGTAAAGCAAGGAGAAATTCTCCTTGAATTTCACTAACAAAAATATTGTCACATGATCAAAATAGGCCATTCATGAACTAGAGTGACGGGGCATACTAACTCTGATGGAGGGGGGGGGACTGCATTTTCCTTTTAACAATTGCTTGAATATTACAGCCATGTATTACGGCTTTAATGAATGTTTCCGTAATGTATGATGGAACATTTACATTTTACATGCTTTTCCGCAAACTTGTCGAATAAAACCATTCACATCCTGTGTAACACCTGGAACGGAATTGTTTGTTTAGATTTGAAATTTCTATAGTGTATTTCCGATTCATATTTTTTATATCTAGGACACAAAGAAGTTTGCTACTGTGATCATAAGTTATTGACTTCCCACAATAATTACAGCTTATAGTACACGAGGAAATAATGTTCACCATCTACGGCAGGTCTCAGTAATCACTGGACCGTAACTAATTTGTTCAATCTAGCATGATACTGAATACAATTAGCCTACTTAGCAGGTGAAACCAAAATACCATTTCATCATCCATTTATGGACCGAATGGAAAAAAATCTTCAGGAAACAAAACAGAGATACGAAAGTTTGCTTCAAATATATTACATAGTGAAAAAGTGCAACTTAAAGGAAATAAGTAGTCTCTAATCCTTACTAGTGGAGACTTTAGCCAAATCTCACAACTAGGTTTTATTTCCCCTCCCAAGTATCTTTCATGGTATTTTAAAACGTAAATATCGCATGTTAAACCAATTTCGGTAAATAATGTAACAACTTCTGGGTAAATGCATTTCCCAACAGCTGTTAGGCAAACTTGCCAATTTTTGAGCGTATACATATGAGCCCAGTGTTGGTTAAAAATGGTTAAATTTTTTACCTAACTTTTCAAGAGTGTATTTGCTTCTGACTTTTTAAATTGTCCAGAAACATCCCTTGGTTAAGCTTTAATACTTTGCCCAACAGTGGCTGGGTAAAATATTTACCCAATATTGGTTAAGGAAAACAGTATAGTAGATGCAGTGTTTTAACCAATCGTCGATTAATTGTTGAATGTCCGTCGGGCAATCTGATGCCCAATATGTAAATTTAAGAAAAAAAAAAACACTAATGTGGGCATGTCACACATTGTATTAATCTCAGATTATCATAAAAAGTGGGGGATTGGAGACTCGACGATTGTGGTGATGTAAATACGAGCACATGGTAGCTTGCGCAGTATTCAATATGTGTATCGAACTTAAAACCAAAACAATTAAGGAAAAACTTGATGCTGCTGGTAAGCCTAAGCCTACATCTTTAAGTAACCTAGTCTAGGCTAACCGAGCTCACATTCACATGTTAATGTTACCTACTAGCCTGGGTAAGCCTAAGTATTTGGGGCCTTGGCTTACTTGCAGCACCAAGTTCTTCCTTAATCGTTTTGATTGTAAGTCCGATACGAACATTAAAGGTCGTGTGACATGCCATCAAAAAGAGCTGTTTCTCTTGTCAGTTAAAGAATGAAGTCCTCCCATGAAAGATCCGTTGGAAATATTTCAATATCTTTTACCGTTCTCAAAAATATACATCTTCAAAGTTGATGGTTTCTGAAGAAACTCATTGCTTATGCAAAATTAATGATGTGGAGTGTTGCACACTGTTAAGAATTCTTTTGTTAACTTTATATAAATTATCTCTTATTTACCAGTTTACTGATCAGATAGTCACGCAATCTTACTTGTAAACAATGAAACATGGCTCTGCTTGAAACGTGCATCGGAGTACCGAGAGGAAGCAAATTTACAGTGTAGGGTTTATGTTACAAATTCGTTAACAAGCAAAACAAGGGAGAGCAAAGTTTGAACTTATGCTTTTCTTCTTGAATCGCGCAGTTGTGGGTCACTCTTTTCTCGGCAAGTCGACTGCAAGTACTATTTTAGTGACTCGAGTCAAGTCATCGACACAAGTCTCTGTGTTATTTTAGAAAAGGGGAAAACTTCCCAGTATTTTTCAAGTCAAGTAGTGTTGGAAGGTTCTGACTAGAGTCATGACTTGATTGATTGTCAAGATTAAAACAGATTCGTTACTGAAGATGTTTTGATTTTTGAGCCGGTTGTAACTAGGCAACTAACGAATTGCGAGCTCTTCGACCTCCTGTGACTTCGAGGAAGTGGAAGAGCAAATTAATCGTAACTGGTCGCAAGAGGTCGTATATAGCTTGCAAGCAATGATCGCAAGAGCTCACAAATTTTACATATTTTGCGACCTCTGCAAGAAGTCGTAAGTGGTCGTAAGTTGGTCGCATATTGTGTGAGAGGGTGATCGTAAAAACTCGAAAGAAGTCGCAAGGTGCCGCAACCCGAAGTTCCCTATTAATCCAGTAACGTGTGAATAATACGGGTGAAGAGTACGAACAACTGTATATGGGCCGTGGCCAAGGTGGGTCGCCGTTGTAGCTGCTATCGTGGACGAACATTTAATTTTTGATCGTAAAGTAACTCAGTGTTACAAAACACTTAGAGTAAACTTCCTGTAAGGCCTTTAAAATGTATGGAAATGGGCCGAATAATCCAGTTACCATATGTGAGGGATGACTTTTACCTGCTACAATATTCCAAAGACCTTCAAACTGACCGCAAATAATTACTTGGGTCAATGGAGGAATGTTTGGTGTTACATGAGCTACCTGAATGTTAAAAGGGGCATACTTCTTGCCAAAAATTTTACCGTCATGATATGGTAAACAAAAAAATCTAGTAACGGTCAGCTTTTCGGCTGTTCTGTGATTGGTGGCTTTAACCTGTAGAACTCCTTCAGTACATTCAAGTGAGTATTCAAGTTGGAGGGGGTCGTTTGGGCGCACACCCCGGGTTGTCGAAAACTTTGCTAGTTTCTCCCACAGGTCGCTTCACTTGTTGCTTGTCAAAACTAAAGTCGCGTACCCTCCCCCCACCGCCCCGGTTAATAAATCCTGCATTCGCGGATTTACAAGGCTGTAGGTAACGAAACCGACACCACCCCTTTATAACATTGACAACTTATTTGGGACCTTTGTATCTTTGGCCAAGCCTCTAAATAGTGAAATGGTTCACTACCCTCATATCGCAACGTTCCAGTCGGCTCTTCATACATAGTGCTTCCACATGTGTTAGTAAGTTAGATGAGGTTTTACGGCCCAGTTTCTAACCAGTTGGTTTAAGTCGAGCTGGCTACGGCCGTTTTTCCAGTTGTGGCTCACTGGCTTGTTTTCCCTTCTACATTGCTTATGCTGAGCACCAAGCACAATGGCAGTAGGTTCCATTTTTAAAGTCTTCGGTATGACCCCGCCAGGATTGGAACCCTAGACCTTCCGGCTGCAAGTCGGATGCTCTAACTACTTGGCCATGCAGTCGGTCTGTTTTCACATGTGTGTGCCATCCTTACTATCAGAACTTTGAGCTTTTATAACATCTATAAGATAGGGGCTTCCAATTTGACTAGTTTTCTCTAAGGGGTTTTTCCATACAGAAAGGTTATAAGGCAAAAAGTTGCCTTAAATAACTTCAATTTCAACATTTATGGGTAATGAGTACTCGAATTCAGTTGCTACAGCAACCAGATCACAGGTTGAGCACATCCCTTCAACAACATGGTATACGCTGTGCTCTCCTAAAATATAAGGGACTAAATTTGTCAGCAAATAATTTGAAGTGGAGGAAATTTCTTAACTTAATAATTTAGCTATCACAGCTGTGTGTTTTTGAAGATAGCATAGTAAACGCCAAGACAGACTTGTTCAAGTCTAAGAACTATAGCTGCCTTCCTTTAACAAATACAGCACACTATGAAACGAGGACAAGAGTCACCCATTGTTGACAGATTCTTAGGGGTACCCCTAAGTGGCGCGATCCATACTTACCGGTATAGGTTGTAATAGAAGAAAAGTATCTGAAGTCGGTAATCTTTTGAAAATTCATTTCCAGACTCGCTTTCCACTAGAAGAGTAGTTTTGGAAAGGTATACGTAAATTCTGTCTTAATAAAAAGAATAGCCCCGGCTCTTATAGTAGCCGGGGCTATTGTTTTTTAATTGAGACCTTTCGTGTCAAATGCTAATTACACGACGCATATTATGCGCCAATGCACAACTTAAAGTGCCAAGTTAAGTGATGTTTAAGTGTTTGTCGAAAAATCCAACTCGCCGAATTGCATAGTGGAATGAATTATCCACGAAATGCATAGCAGAATTTGCACTTATTGAGACAATAGATCAAATATAGCCAATATGTCGTCGTCCGGGCCGAGTTGCATCTAACAGGGAGATCATACAATGCACGTATGATATCTAACCGTCTATCTTACGGATAATATATTCGACTGAGGATGTAATTTCCGACCTTTGCATAAATCTGTATGTTAACTAAGCATTTTTGATTCCTTGCGGAATGCAAAAAGGAATCTATGATCACGCTGGTGACTGTGTGTGCGCGTGTGTGCGTGCGTATGTGTGTATGTGTTTGCAACGCTTGGCTTGTAAACAAGATATCTCAAGATAGTATGTAGTAATGGATACTTCTCATACTTTCAATACAAAATTAAAATATTAAGAGGAAGATTTTTATTTTTTGGTGGCGTTCAAAGGTCATTTGAGGTCACCAGAGGTCGAAAACCGAAAACCTTGGAAACACGGTATCTCTAGGTAGGACGCATGGATGCTTTTCATACTAGGCATGTGGATGCGTTTTAGTCAGAAAATGAACCTTATTGATTTTGGAAAAGGGCAAAGGTCACCTGAGGTGAAATACGAAATTCTTAAAAATTGCTTGTAAAACACGATATCTCAAGATAGCAATGGTGGACCAGGGAGCTGTTATTTGGACTCCCTGGACGGACAATCTTCATCAGAGGTAAAAAACCGAAAATCTTGAAAAATCACGATATTTCAAGACATCCTTTTCATATTGGTATATAAATGTGTTACTTTAAGAAAGAGGAGACTGTGGGTTTTTCGGAGGTCATATAAGGTCATCAGAGGTGTAACTACGAAAACCTCTGAACTAAACAGACAGTGGGTGGCACCTCAAAATTGTGTCCGGCGTTTCGTGACCAACGAAAAGTTTAGACTGAATTTTTCTACCATTCCAATGATTAACATATAATAATACCATTTATTTTTACACAAAAATAACTGTTACAGCAATAATTCAAATTTGAATAAGTGTTAAGGGCTAAAGAGCTTATTAAGATATTTGATGGCGTAGTAGATTAGTGCTCGGTTTCTCGTTAAAGAAGAAGATTAATTACCTATATCACTACTTCAAATTTAGAAAGAAATTATTTAAGTTTTGGTCTATTTTCGAAAAATCGAAACTGATTGAATTTGATGATCAGTCCGATTGTAACTATCGCTTTATCTTTGATACGGGCTAATTGTATTATCTTATCTCACTGCACTGTTGTTATTATTTTAAACATACTAGTGTTGGATGGCATTCATTCAGACATACAAGTTGCCTGCTATTGTCTGTTTTGAATACTGTAAATGCTGTGTTTTCTAGCACAGATGCTCGTTGCAACCCACTTGTGGTCATGCTCAGTCAACTCGAAGGCAAACAGCTATCAAATATCAATGAAAACTACTGTTTTACTAATTTACAAGGTAATATTCAGTTTCTTAACATTGTAGTGAACAATTTATTAAAAGCTCTGTGAGTACTTTTGTATATATTGCAAATATTGTTGGTATTGTAAATATACTCTAATGGGTGAGCCAGTGGGCTCGCCTTCCAAATATAAAAGAAAAAAAAGTGCTCGGTTTCTCACACATACGGCATGGGTTCGAATCCCTTCTAGGACACGTTCTGTTTTTATCGTTTTTTGGTTATGCAATTTTTTGGTGGGTTTCAAAGGTCATGTGAGGTCAGCAGAGGTCAAATTGTAAACACATCTTAAAAACATTATATTGTCAAGAAGTATAAATTTGAGGGGTGTGCCTCAGTGTAACAAAGCACCCCTTTCGGCAAGGAATCACTAAGCCTTTGGGTTTTTGGTTTACTGTGCAACTTTATTGGCAAGGGGTAAGGGGTTTCTGTTTAATATCTACTAGAAATCAATTTACAAAAATATACAAAGAAGCTCATCACGCTCAGAAAATGTGCTGATTCGTACTAAAGAAGCTTCACCTTTCTTTATTTCCATAGACCGAAAAAAGAACAGTTAACCGTCGTGGCAACTGACCGTTATCTGGGATTTACTTTTGAACGTGTCATGATGGATTTTCTACAAAAACCCCGCGAACTATGAACAAGATCAGCTCAATAGATATCTTAGCTATACGATAATGAGTATGTAAAAACATGGTCTTCAACTCCTGACGAATTCCCATTACATTGGGGAGGAGGGCGGGGGCAAGGGTGATGCACTTGACAGAGGGCCCTAGCGCCATACTTTTGAAGGGGATGGATGCTCTTGTATTCTTGGACTGTTCGTCTGTATCAGTGGCGAAGCCTTATGAGCTCCTATCATACTTCAGGACAAGCCCTATGAAATAACAAATAGGCTATCCAGGTTTGTCTTCAGAGGCAATCTCCTTTATAATGGTGCCATAGGCTAGTGCCGAAATATTTCACGTCTGAGGAGCCATGGACATTGGGACGTAACAGTCGATTCTTGCCTTCCCAGGCAGTGCATGCCATTGTCCCTGCATCCACCTGTTATCACGCCTGGTTCCGGCTTTAACACTTATACCTCTGACAAAAAGTCTCCAGGAGGAGAAACGCCAATAAGAGAACATAGTTTCAAATCTTTATGTTGCTTATGAAAGATATGTATTAAGGCCATTCAAAATAAATCAGCAGAAGTATGAAGAATCTACTGGGACTTGTGAAATTGAATCTATTCATAGCTCAGTTAAATTTATCAAATATTCACGGGTGTTGATGATAGACTATGGACCATAAAAATATTTAAGAATTAGAATTAGGCTACTGTGCAGGCTGACAGAGAATGGTCATTAATACATTACCGCAGATCAAGACAAGAACGACGGGGGTACGAGGGGTAGGGTGGGGTAGAATGCTTCTAATAGTTTGGTCTAGGGTCGGAAAATCTACTCTTTCTTGACAAAATTATATGAACAACGGACGTACCATTTTTCTGACACTCTACGTGACCATTGATTCAATGATCACAGAAAGACCGTAAACACCCGAAAAAAGAAAACATTTAATTGAAAGTTCGCGTACATGAATACATCATGACCAACTTACTCCATTTCCAGAACTGGTACCACAGCAGCAAAATAGCTGAAAATATGGCTAATACTGTTTCAGCATAAGCGTAGGAAGCGGGCTGCTGGGGGCTAAAGCCCCCAGTCAAAAATGTGGGGAAGAACTATGCTTCCGTCCCCCTTAGATCCAAGGACGAGAACCCCTTACTAATTGTTTCTTCTGTGAGAAATGTCAAAAATTTGCAGTAATTTACCTTAAAATTTGTCCAGAGATGCGCCAAATTGCATCTAAGGACCATCAAATATCCAAAATTTTCCAAAGGGAATGGGGACATCCCCTCCCCTTAGACCCTCCGCCAGGACGGCAATTCGAAACAAGGTTCAGCCCCCACCCAGTCTCGAACAACTTCCTACGTCTATGTGTTTCAGTGCCCCCGTGCTGAATTTCCGCACACAGTAGTATACAATAGGGTGTGCAACAATGGAATAAAACTAGCTTCAATATCATGGGGGTGATGCTGTAGCATTCGTGATTTTTGATACTGATACTCAATACTGCAGGGTGTCCCATATAAAGTTATGGTTGCTTTCAGTAAAAATTTGCATCCCGTATCTCTTCTATAGGCCCTGTTTCATAAAGAGTTTCTCTTGATCTTAAGTTTGCTCTAACATGAACTAGTCAAAATTCAAAATCATGCTGAACTTTGAAACAAGGTCCTAGCATTCCTTGTAGCTCCATGGTCTTAGCCTCTGAATCTATTTCGACGAATCTTTACGAATCTTTACAGCCTTTTCGTTTGTCTTGTTAAATAGCTCCCTCACTTTTAGCTCCATGTTAAATGTGTGTCCAATCATACATACGGTAAGTGTTCGAGAGAAGAATGATCATGGAGTTACTACCCTCTCCATGATCTGATCGGGGATAAATGATTATCACGAGAAGTGGAATTATTCGAACAGATTCTACACCGATTTAAATTTGCTCTTAAGCACGATTTCTAACCTGCCTGCTTTTCAATATCTCGGTTTTCTTTTGGGTCAGTCGCTTAGTGCTATATTCTATTTTCTCTTCGATGGGGTGGGTTCGTGTGGGGGTGGGGTGTGTGGACTTGTAGATGGACGGGTTGGTTGGTGGATGAATAGGTGGTTAGGGTTGTGTGGGTGGTGGGTTGGAGTGTGGGTGGTTATTGCAAAATTGTGTTTTGTTTGCTATTGTTTATTTCATGGGGAGCACTCTACTAGATAAGCCCTCTGGGTTTCCTAGAATGCTTCCTTTCACAACTTGTTGAAGAACTCATACATTCATGTAATGCATAACGTAAATATTTTTATCGTACTGTACTTCTTGAGTTTGTGATAAAAACAAATGAATGAAATGAAATGAAATATTCGGTTGGGCATGGAACTTAGTATAGGAACGAGTTTGTCCGAACCAATTCAGTTGCTGGGTCTGTCCGTTTCTACGGAAAAAGGCTATCCGCCTATCATCATTCAAAACTTAAATGTGATTTTTTTATACCGATGGAATAGTTATACTAGTTTTAATCAGTAAGAAAAAGGTAATTCTTTGTTATTTTACTACATCCTAAATGCCCTTTTTTGCGATTCGATTATCAGCGAAATATTGCAAATAGTTTTCTCACTTGAAACAGGCTCTTTAGATGAGATCCGCCGAGCTTGGCGTAAATATAACGTCAAGGCCTGTTTTTATGGTTTATCGCATTTAAGAGAAGAAACCTGTACTAACATCGATTGTCTCTTATTTCTTGACTGTCTTTGGCAGTTAATTGGTGCAGCCACTTATTAGCTTAGAGCTATTTTGTATTTTTGCAGACAGTGCTTGTATCGAGGAGTTGACCTGAGCTCATTCGAGATCAGAAGTACTGAGTGCGTCTGTTTTCATAGACCTTGTGCATTGACGTCAAGCGACATCAATTTATAGGGTAGTATACAATGAAGCACACTGTACGCACGACGTAGACTTTGCACAGGTTTGTAGTAGACTTATGCGCGTATCTGATCGGTACACAAATAAGTTGTCTGAATTTGTTGGTATAAGTCAATGATGTGCATGCTAACGCGCACAAGTGCTTGCGCGCGTTAGCATGCATAACATTGGTATAATTGTTGCAATGATACGCGCTTACCTCTATTTGGGGCGCACTTCCTGTTCTGTGACTCCATTTGCATAAGGTCTATTGAACAGAGCTATCGGCAGACATATCTAAAAACAAACCTTTTGCAGGTTTTTAAATAGATGAAGTAACAGACGGATCGTGCTGATAGTAGGGTCAGTTTACGGTTTGACACACCCCTTCTCCCGGTGACAAATTGCCAGAAAATCGTTCTTAATTGTCTTCACTTGAAGTCGGGAACAACACACGAAACTGTATATGGGAAACGGAATCACTGGGCAAACGTAACTTAGGATAAAATTCAAAACATAGGCGTAAAAAGCGGGGGGGGGGCTGGGGGATTATCCCCCAGTCAAAATTGTGGTGGGGCTGAAGAGTGTTGCCTCCTCTTAATCTAAGAACCAAAACCGTTATTTCATTCCTCTGTGAAAAATGTCAAAAATTGCAGTAATTTTACTTAAAATTAGTCCAATATGTTGAACCAAACTGCATCTTAGGACCCTCAAATATTCAAGAAAATTCCAAAGGGAGTGGGTACCCCCGTGTCCCTCCCCCTTTGGCCCTTTTGCTAGGACGGTCCGAAACAATGTATAGTCCCCATTCTCGAACAGCTTCCTACGCATATCATTCAAAATGGCCGCAAACACACAAAAATTGCCATAAGTCATTAATTATCCATCCAATAGTTGAATAGGTGATCTCTGTCCCTAACTTTTAGGGTTGTAAGAAGCCATTTTGACCAGCCACAGTTCCATTGTGCAATCCAGGTACTTTTACATCAGAATGGCGTCCGATACCTCTTAAATGTCTGACTGTATGTGATTTCCGTCCATTTCACCCTTAATAGTTTTATCTTTTTCCTGCAACTTATTATTACAGAATTAATAACAGTCGGTACATAAATATGTAATAAACTTATTTGAACATCTAGCGTTAATTTCCTGTAATTCTGGTAGTATGTGGCAGCAGCCTGCTTGAAAATACGCAGAACGCCCTCAGATATATGAACCAGTTACTTTTAGGTCACGTGACTACCCATGTTTGGGCGAGAAGCTCCAAACACTCACCTCCATACAACTTGAGGCTTGCGTGATACCATGGCTACCTCGGAGGTAATGCTTCCATAGTGCCCGATTTTTGTTCCTGGCATTCGGTGCAATAGACCATTTTCCAAATAGCAATTTCAAAGGATTGTGTGACAGAGTTTTGGTGCGGGTCTTTTTGGCCCACAGTAAAATGCTATTGACAAACGACGTACACTAAATACCTATCCCACGATCCTTTTAATTGCTATTTAGAAAAGGGTCTATTCGGGATTCCATAGTGGCAGGCCAATTGCTACGATACGTCATTCAATTATAACTGGAAATGCTCGAACGAGTGTGGAGCAGGGGAGGGATCGTTACTACCAAAGTGGGGCAGTGTATTAGTTTCTGGAGAAATTTGAATAGCATGGTACCCGACGGACATGAGAGAGGAAGTCGAGTGAAAAATACTAATTATTAGTTTCTCTGGTCTCGGTTTAGTCGAGTAGCCATATCAAAGTCTAAGAGTTACATAAAAAGGTGTCAAACTGATTTTTGTGGTCAGTTTGGTACCCTTTCAATATTATTTGAAGAAGGTTAAATGCATCACTCTAATGTCCACAGTCCTGTGAATACCCAGGGCTCCGATGCAGGGGCTTCACAACTGGACCACACCAAGGCGTTGCCCTTGCCCGGCAATGGCGTGCTTAAAATGACTACAATCGCCATTCTGGATTCCTTTATTTTGGATGGAAGTGAATTAAGTAGACAAGAGAATTGACGGCCATCTTGGACGACATCTGGAATTTGAAAGTCACTACAGTCTACTTCATCGATGTTATTACACACGTCATTAATGTTAACACACTAGTTACATAACATAGATCGATAAAAGAGTTGAAGGCTATTGCACAGTCTTTACGCCCTCGCCCAAATTTGCTTTGCTATCGTTTGAATTTGTTTTCATTGACAGGTTGGTTTTAAATAGCTCTAAAACAATCGTTTTCTCTTTGAGAATGCTAAATTTAGAAACAGTTGTTTTTATTGTGCACCATGTCTAATGATGTCATTGCCTTTTGACAAACGCGTGAGGTCATCATGTTAGTTTAGAAGTTTGTCGAAGTAACTTTACTTTTTCTCATAAACAAAAGAGAAGCAACATCTTGATGTCGTAGTTAGCCTCGAGTGAATTTATTTTTAGCTTTAATTAACACTAAAATTGTACTGCTCAAAGGAAGAAGAAGTCTGCGTTGATCTTTTTAATGGAATAAATACAGGTGAAAATCACTAATTCTATGGATGATTAGCGTGTAAATGAGGTTTCAAGTGATTTATACTTTACCTCATGAAAAACAATATATCACTCTCAATTTAAGGCATGAGGCGATTTGAAAAAGTACACACAACATTGTAGCCATGGTAACCTTGGATTACCACGCAACAATTGTAGCTAAAGGAAAACTAAAAATACCCATGTTTTATACACAACTTGGCTTTTAATGGACATCAATCATAAATTTTACTGCACTGCTTACGACGGTGAAGTGATAGAGGCAAGCGGATTGTAAGTTTCGAACATGATAATTTCAAAGATGGAAGTTACACCGAGTGATGTGCTATCGTCCAAGCTGTTACCGTCACAAAACTATAGTGCAGACCTGACCGATACCGGCAAGGTAACACTCAGCCTTTCCATGAAAGCATGGGGAACGTGTTTATACTTAATGGTATATCTATGGATATGGCTTTCCATTGTGAGTCTAAATTTATTGGTTATACTGGCTTTCTACCAGGACAGTAAACTGCGTCGTTGTCCTTCTAATTACTTCTTACTCAGTCTGGCATTCGCAGACTTGCTAACGGGTTTGATAGCTTTACCGCTAAACCTGACTGTCAGACTTCTTCGCAGTAATGTAACATGTTACAGCTCATCAAGGAAATATTTCTATTTACCTGTTATTCTCTTTGGAGGATGTTCTCTTCTTCATCTTCTCCTCATTGCTATCGACAGGTAAGAAGAGGATAACTTTTAGTCAATCATCTTAATTTGTGTGTCATCTTCAAAAACTTACTTAAGCTGGTGAAGGTGAGAACGAATTCTCATGCACACGTTGATACACCGTACTCCTAAGCACCATATTAACAAAGAAAAAATGGATAGCCGGGTCTATAAACCAGGTCTTGGGCACGCCCGTAGTCAAGAGGGGGAAGGGACCTCTGGGGGGTTTTCTCTGGAAAAATGTTTTCTGCTCTCTAGAAAATTAAAATTACTGTTGCCCTAATGCATTTTAGAATGTTTCGCTCGCTCGGAAGCTGTCTAGCGTCCTTCAGTACCTTAGCTGGATACTGGCCTAAGATATGACCATTTTCGAAGTTTGCCAAACACATTTGGATGAACTTTCGGGGTAAGTTTGAGATTTTATCGGAGCTCTGTGGTATTCATTAAATTGTTAAAAGAGAATGAAGCTTTTAACTGTCATCAAATAGTACTGCCTGTGTGCTGATCTGCCCACAACCAATTTTTTGAAGTGAAAGGGAAACTACCAGAGAGTCGGTTCACTCTAACGGAGTCAGTGATAGTGGGTGGCGAAAGGGAATGGAGGTGTAATAAAATTTAAAGAAATCGCAGCTCTTCTTGAAAAGGAGAAAGAATTCTACCCACGGCGTCTTTGAGGAGAGATATATTTGCAAAGCTTGTTGAAATACAAGTTACCAACAAAAGATCATGGGAATCATAGTACGCTTTCACTTCAGGGGTGGCGCCAGATTTGCCCGACGAGAGGGGGGGGAGGGCGACCCAACCCCCGATGCCAACGAGAGGTTGGTGACAGTGGATTTGAATAAAACCTGTGCACTATACCATGCAGGGCATATATTGCATAATAAAAGGCGAAAGAGAAAGAAGAAGAAGAGAAGAGGAAGGATGGGCTAGGCCTATATATGATCCATATAATTAATCCAGTGATTGCAGGAGGCCCTATTCCGGTGTTTGCAGCCTTTAGATATTTTATAACGCAAAAATGAAGGAAGGAAAATTTTCGTAATAGTTCAAGAATGTTTCTGTGGACTCCACACACGTATTTTGCTTAAAATCTTTCCCCGAATAGAAGGCATTAAGTATCCAAAAGGAAGGATTCAGGAGGTTTGTTGACAACATACCCTTCTCTTAGACAACAAAGGTTTCCATCCTCTTTCACCCAACCAAAAGCTAAAATTCACTAAATTATAAACAATTTCCAGCCATATATGATTAGTTCCAAAAATATCTCAAAGATAGCACCATTTTGTATCTAAGCAACCTTAAATTAACAAAAATTTCTCAAAGGGGAGGGGGAAACCCCTCCCTTTTGACCCCTCCCCAGCACGATCCTCTTTCACTTGACCAAACATTAGAATTCACTAATTATGGACATTTCCAGCCATATATTACTTCAAAGAATATACCAAAAACAGCACCATTTTGTATCTAGGCAACCTTAAATTACCAAAAAAATTCTTAAAGGGGAGGGGCACGCTCCCCTTAGACCCTACCCTAGGACAGCGGTTCCTCTCCCCATGCTTTCCCCCTACGAATATACCATGGCGCCGCCCTGCATACATTGGCTGTTGCATTTTTAACTCTATCCGGCTCCTTCAGAATCTGGCGCCCCCCCCCGATCGACTGCCCCCCATCAGTGTTGGGCTGGATCCGCCCTTGGGCACAACTTGCATTGTACTTCCCTCCTCGAGTCACTAGCCGTACCATACGTCAGACACAAGAGAACATTAACTAAGTTTGGCGAAATGAGATGAAATTTTCCGACATTTACATAAATCCATCTATTCTTCTTATTACGTTACTGGAAAGATGGAAAGGGTTTGTACTATGTTTAGTTATAAGACCCGGTACTGACGAAGAGTGGGCAAAGCGTACCAAAAATTTTAGGTTTTTCCCGCAGAAATGACCCTTTTTAAAGCCAAAATAAGTAAAGCAACCATGGGTGGCGACAGAATTTTCCCGACACGGGGCCATGCCTTGCCAGAAGTTGGATAACTTAATTGACCAGACTAAGAATTTTGACAAATTTTGTGGAGAAATAATCCAAACGTCAAACCATTTAAACATGGATGAATATTAGGAGAAGATCATAATGATTTAATTCCGTAGTCAGTCACAATAGACAGGTTGATTGTTATGCCAACCTCCGAGTCACTCATTCCTTCGTACCCTGTTACCGGTTACTGTAAAATAGCCACAAGTAAAACCTTAACTCCTCCCTGGGCCTTGATAGGCTAGATTACTAATATCCAAATCAGGCAGACTGCTCCCTTGAAAATGTCATCTATTTTAAAAAAAAAAATGCCACCAAGTCTTCCAGCAGTCTGACAGTTCTGTCATATTATTCAGCCTTCAGGGAAAAGATTTTAACATACACTGCAAAAGATTCATATCTTGGAACAATGTAAGAGTATCAACATATCTTTGAAAGAGCTATTCTTCCTAGCAGTCTAGTCGGCCCTGTGTGCAAATAAGATTTCATTCATGTAGTCACATCACTCTGGCGCCAAATCCTTACGTTTTGGTTTGTAAGGTATCACATTCATGTCTTGAGACATGTATATTATGCATGTTATCATGTCACAAGGTTAGGGTGGAGACGTAACAGAAGGTTAAGGTGATAAGTCTCGAGGCTTCATAACATGCATGAAAACATGTTGTGGATTGGGTGCTCTCTTTTACTGCTGTCATGAGAAATATATGTTGCTCTCTCTAGCTCGACTTGAACCAATTGGTTGGAAACTGGGCCGTTAAACCTCATCTAACTAACTGACTGACTGACTGACTGACTG
>WURT03647765.1:0-19318 GCA_009936505.3 Holothuria glaberrima | reverse complement strand
AAGTTTTTTCGAACGTACGAAAAGATTTTCGAACGTTCCAAAAGTTTTTTCGAACGTACGAAAAGATTTTCGAACGTTCTAAAAGTTTTTTTGAACCTACGAAAAGATTTTCGAACAAACGAAAAGTTTTTTCGAACGTACGAAAAGATTTTCGAACAAACGAAAAGTTTTTTCGAACGTACGAAAAGATTTTCGAACGTTCTAAAAGTTTTTTCGAACGTACGAAAACATTTTCGAACGCACGAAAAGTTGAAAAAAAAAATCTTACTTGACAACAATACGCTTCCGTAGGAAAGCACAATATTATACGATTACAATTTGTGTGTTCTTTGACCATCGTCTAACATTGTTATATGCTACGCAATATCCCCTTGTTGTGGGCGTGTCCAATGCCCCTCCCAAAAGACAAGGATTTCAAATACCCGGCCAAGACGCTATGTTCCATAACACATAACGTGCAATTTTTGGTTTTCTTTAAGTTAATGTGGTTGGAGAGGCACTGCCAATAGGTAGCATAGAGGCATGTGGGGACAAGCCGTAGCCAAGGGGGTGGGGGGGGATCTGGAAAATTTTTACTCTTTGCAGCTGGAAGCTATTATTCCTCCTTCATTACCCTGTCTGGCTACTGGCCTGATAAGGGGCGTTTGGTTTCTCACTCTGCCAATTTTGATAAATTTTTGTAACAGTGATTTTATGCCACTGTCATTACAATTTGATGAATTTGATGAATTTTTTCCATACAACTGTGTGCATTTTATGACTATTTCATACAATCATCTATAATTATTACGTTTTGAGATATTAACCACCTTGACCTATTTCCTGCGATACATGACTGTATGGAATAAGTCTCGTTACATATTCCAGTACGAAGTAATGTTACGAGACAACCCCACCCTCCACTAGGTACCTTACTATTACCACAGGTACCTTACGCAACCACCTTAAATCTAGTCTTCCTAATCCACTTCAATGTCCGACCATTCTGCCATTAGGCTTGGTGCATCCCCATTCAACGTGTTCCCCTCAAAAGTAATGCCTCAGACTTTTACAAGTCCTTGTCTTTTCTCAGCCTATGTTAGTTGGAAAGGATAAACAGACTTTAAACACATGAAATTCATAATGATGTGACATAGGTGCATGGAGATCGAGTCAGGTTTTAAAATTTCATATCTGAGAAAGATGTTTTACAACAAGAGCCTGTTTAGTGTCAAAACACTGTACCTGTAGAACTTTAAACAGTGATGATCCTAACACTACAAGTGACACTGAGTAAAAACTTGTCAGTCAATGAGTGTCTTAAAGTGGACCTAACGTCTAGAATTACAAGAATATATATTTTCGAGGTTGGAAAATAAATTTCATTCACTCAACTCTCATTTTCATAGCTTATTCCGTTGCTGTGAGCTGTACTTATTAACTCAATTTGAAAGAATCGATTGCGCAGTAATTGTGATGTCCTTCTTGTACAACTCACATCACCTACTTTTGTTTCCTGTTGAAATTAAGACGTTTATATTTCCTTGAAACATTTATTGATCCCTTGTATAGAATGTTGCATGGGGAGGGCTTATATAGCCAAATCACCCTACAACAGTAAGACAGTGATCACATTTTGGTACAAGGTGCAATGACTTTCGAAAAACAAAGACAGTAATTTGAGTAGTACAAGAATGCGTCACAAATTACTGAGCAATCTACCATCTTAACTTGAGCGAATAAGCTTCAACATTTTATATTTCAGCTCAGGAATGTCCTGTGAAAATGAAAGTTGAACCATTTGGATGCATTTCCAATCTTTGTAACATATAGTTTTGAAATTTTAGATTTTACGTAAGGTACACTTTAATGGTGATACGTCACCTTAGGATCCAAAAGTTATAAGAAACGAATGAAGCTTTACCATTACTAATCTTTTACTTCTGTAAGGGGGACGATAATATTCTTTTACTTCTGTAAGGGGGGACGAGAACATTCTTTTACTTCTGTAAGGGGGACGAGAACATTCTTTTACTTCTGTAAGAGGGACGAAAACATTCTTTTACTCCTGTAAGGGGGGACGAGAACGTTCTTTTACTTCTGTAAGGGGGACGAGAACATTCTTTTACTTCTGTAAAGGGGACGAGAACATTCTGTTACTTCTGTAAAGGGGACGAGAACATTCTTTTACTTCTGTAAGGGGGACGAGAACATTCTCCATATTGAAGAGGTTATTGCATACTCAGGATCTCAAGCAAATCCAGGGTAGAAAATAGAATAAAAGTATGATCAAAACTCAAATAGGAGAAAAAGTGGGAATGTGCAGTCCAAATTTTCGACTGCTTTCAGGCAAGGTTCTCATCAGCACCCCAAACAGGGTGAATGACATTTTTTTCAGTTGAGAAGTCTATTTTTATCAGTAATTGCACTCACTATTCTCGAAACCCTCTATGGATTGTGTTGTTGGACACAATTATATACATTATTCCTAGAACTGCCAAGGTGAGCTTTTCAAGTATCTAGGGTCCATGACCAGACAAACACACGGTCCTCTTCAGCCCCACCATGGTTATGACTGAGGTGAGAAAATTTTCAACTTGTGTGGTAACTACATAGCAAGAAATGACCTCTGAAGATGATAATTTCCCAAGTATACACATGTCTCTGTAGTTCCTCTTAGAAAATGCATTTTCTGGTTTATAAAGTACACAAGTGTACAAATCTAGGATTTTTATGAGATGCAGAAGTGACTTGTTACAATGTTTGTGCTAATTTTTTTTAATATTTGACCATGATTCTGTGACATTAGAGAAATTTCCAAGAGAAAATTAAGGTTTGCGTAAATATCATGATACAGAAACTGTGAGACTAGGCAGATGAGGAGAAAATACCAGAATAAGATACTTTTGTTTCACGAGGCAAGTTAGAAAGTAGGATAAAGTAGGATTTTTAAGAAGAAAAGAAGAAGCAGGAGGGAAGGTTCAAAAAGTAAGATAAGAGAGGATGAGTGGGAGTTAATTGGAGAATATGGAAGTATGTAGCAACTGTCTTGTATTGGGACAAAGTAATTATATCAATTGCAGAAAAATGTGAAGTCAAGTTCACACACTTATAATCCTATACCTATAGTAAACAGGTACATTTACAAAGTATCTGCACACATACAAAGTATATACACACATACAGACATGTTCTCGTACTGCAGGACATGTAGACCAATTTTGGTTGACATGCATGCTCCTTCACATGCACGTGATATATCATTTTTATCACAAAAGTTATATTTTTTTTATAGCATCGCCCTCATTTTATTTATATTTTTGCTTAGGCCCATTTTTGTGATTTTATGATTTTATGCCACTCATAGAGACCTTTCAGTAAGTACAATATGATATTGTTTAAAAATCTTTAGGGGAAAATATTTTTGAGGGGCATAGCTCCCAAAGCTAACTGGGTACGTACTGCTTTGCGTAAGTTTCATCTTGTTCTTTTTACCTTTACTGCAATGGGCAACCTTTTTGGATTGCGATATAATGATAACCATGGGCGCCTAGCCATGACCAAAGATGTCCTAAACTCTCCCAGCTCCGTCCAACCCCTCCCAAAATAATATTGCGTCGGAAGAGCGATTCGAGATTTAGGAGAAAGTAAAGCTCATTCGTTACGGGTAAGCCGTCGTGAGTGGGTCCGAGTTCTCCCCTTCAATTTCAAGGGCTCTAAGGGCAGAGGGCAAGTGTCCCGAACGTTGGCTATGGTTCCGAGTGTCCCCCAAATGAGATTTTGGGTATTAAAAATCTCAATGCACAAACACACCGTTTATACATCGATATGAGCCCGAGGATCCGCGTTCTCTTTATTAAGTCAATCATGGGGCTAAAATTGAACAAAATGTCCTCCTAACTACAATTTTGGGGGCGTTTGGCCCGCATCTATTCGATGACTGCCTTATTAGGAGATGTAACCCACAGCAATCGTTTCAACTTCTATTTCCATTTCCAACAGCTATGGGATTACTGCAGGAATGAGTCCTCTCCTACAATTTCAACATCAATTATCTTTTATTCAGATTTTATGTTCAAAAACTGTAAAAAACATTCGATTTTTGTTGCCTTTACTAATGCGTATCCAATAAATATGACGATAATTAAACATGTTCACTCTCATAGGCTAATGTCCGTTTACTGCAGATACCAGTGTCTTAAAATTTGGAAGGGGCTTTGCTCCCCTTAATCCTCGCCGAGGTGGCGCCAGGCACCGTACTATACCTCCAAAGGAAGTATATAAGTACACGCACAAAATTTTCATAGATACTTATAATACCAAAATTTTTCGCCCGCTTCGGGCATGCAGCAAGAGTGGTATCAGCGGGCACTAGCCACAAGCGTTTTTTATTTATTGCTGAAAATATGCAGAAAGTATGTTTGTCATAGTTACAGTTTTAAGGCACCCAAAGTTCAATGAACCACATTCTAAGGCTTCTTTTTCCATGTTTTTCCCGCTCGTCCAGGATCCTCAGCCCTAGATGCACCTTTTGCTGTTCTTATGTGAAGGCTTCCTCTCTGTGTCATACCTGGAAGGTAGTTGTCTCAACATTAATTCTCACTGGGTAGCATGAGTGGATTTATTTTTAAAGCCCAATACAAACCAAAATGTTAATATCATTAAATCGTAAGCAGGTAAGTGGGAGGGAGGCTAAAAATTGGTCAAATTTGGATTTTTTGTGGTTTGTTTAGTGCGCATCCAGTGCCATCTGGAGATAGTTGAATGCTTCATTTTAATGGTCACAATTTTGTAAATACCCACATCCTTCAGAATTTGCCCTCTGGACCCCATCAGAGGCTCTACTGTGGGCCTCTTGGCCTCAGCCCTTACAAAGGAGAGCTTCGCGTCACCACGACGCCTCCAGCGATGCTCAGCCGTTCATTTTTATGCCCTTTCGGACGCCCGTTGTGTCCCCACTTCGAAATGTTTGGCAACACAACTTTAGGAGGACCTTACAATCACTATAAGGACAACAAAATTTCAGCGTTTTTACAAGAAATTAGTGTGAAATATAACTCTAGAACAGACGGAAATTAGTACGATATCAAACACATCAAACACGACATGACGTCATCGAAGAAATATGGGGCACCAGCTTCATCAGCGATTGCTTGGATTGCCTTAGACATATTTTATAAGCAGAAATTTGTACAGTGTACATTGTGCAGTGTGATAAATCAAGATCATAACAATAAACTAAAGTCATAAAGACGATATGAAAATGCCCAATCAAAGTTAAAGAGTTTGGGTTTTATAATCCAAATCGTAATTTTCAGACAACGTTCCTGTCTGCGTCCGTTCATTTTGTTATGTCTGGTCGAAAGACCCCCTCCCCTTTTGAAATTTTTGCTGTCTCGAAGGGCTTAGATGCAAAATGGTGCTATATTTTGTTCCTTTTTATACTAGATTCCAGTGTTCTCCACAGGGGGTTTTAGAGGGACGACCCGACCTCCGAGTGAAAATGGCCGCCCTTCAAAAATTGTTGCCGCCGTCCAAAAATCCAGCTTTCATTTTCAAGTCCATCGCTTCATAACACATATACAAGTCATATAGTATGAAGAAAAAGTTTCTCATCCCTCCAGTGGTGGCGTCAGGATTTGTCATTGCCAGGCATATATTACATAAAATTTGTATGGAGGAAAATAGTTCCGCGTTGATTTAATGTGTTTCCGGGAATCTAAGCTGTGGAAAAGCGCACGAAGCGAGGGATTTTTTTAGGGTAAGCCTACACTAAAAAGAATATGTACTTAATAGATTTAATTAAAGCTTATACAGGTCAATTGTCCGGGCACTTGTGCCCAATAGGGATCGGGCAAACCTTACATTGTACTTCCCTCCTCGAGTCACTAGCCATACCTCACGACAGACACAAGAGAACATTAACTAAGTTTAGCGAAACAAGATGAAACTCCCGACATTTACATAAATCCAAGTGTTCTACTTATTAAGTTACTTGAAAAGATGGGAAGGGTTTGTACTTTATTAGCTATAAGTAACGGAACTAAAGAAGAGTGGGCAAAGCGAATACCGAAAATATGGGGTTTTATCGAAGAAATAACTCTTTTGAAAGCCAAAATAAGTAAACCGATCATGGGAGGTGATAGAATTTTTGTTAGGCTTACGCAAAAAACATAGCCTATGTAATCATTAAGAACAAAAAGAAAAAAAGTAGAAACTGCAGGGGTTGTAGACCGTATCGGGGATAACCTTCTGGAATACCCGATGAAATAGCCACTTTTCCCCGTGAGTCGCTCACCAACTGACCGAACCACATGACACACCAGATAACAGCAACTAGGCTTTGTGATATGGAATGAAATTTACGACCTCTACATAACCAGTGCACCTTTACTTGGTAAGGTTGACAGTACTTATGCTCTCTAGCTATGTGGGATGGAAGTATTGAAGAAACTGGAGTGAATCTAGAGCGCACGTAGCGCTTCATAAATTTTGGGTTCTTATTCGAGAAATTGTCCTCTTGAGAGCAAAAAAACAGGTAAACCATCGGGGAGACTAGTCGCCGTCGAGGACTGCATACTTTATCGTATCGACTAAGACCCCCGACAAAACTGTAAAATTCCCCGACGGGGCAGCCTTCCCCGACGGGGCTATGGCCACCTTGCCCCTCCCCCTTTGGCGCCACCCCTGAATCCCTCCCTCCTTTTGCCGTTTTCTTTTTCTTTTTCTTTTTTTTTTTGCGCTCCTTTTTTTCAACATCGCTCATCGCGTCCCCAAAATTTCTGTGTGTGTATGTGTGTGTGTGGGGGGCACTCTGCCCCTTCCCCAGTGGCTACGCCACTGATTTAAAAGCACACAGCATTGTCTCATATTGTCTAAGAGAGGGTATATAGTAATATTTTCTTCTCTGTGATGACTTCTCACATAGTGTTGGACGACGTATCGAAAATTATCGTTATAATTTTTTTTGCGAGACGATACAATAACAGGAGTTCCAAAATGACGATAATTTCTTGTGAAAAAATGTGAAAAAAATTTGATTTTTGTTGTTTTATTTCTTCACATTGTTGTCTCCAAAATATTTTTTGAAGACATTCTTTTATTACACTGAGCTGGTGTAAAGATCGATGAAAGTTCGTCATTTCTCTTGATTTCGTACTCGACTCGTAGGTGTAGGTACGGACGTTGTTGACTGAAGGAAGGTACAATACTAGCTCCATTGATTTGCGCAAAGTATCGAACAGATATTCTCGTGAAGATATATACTGAGTGCGTGCAGTACTTACCGCATCATCTTCACCTGTACAATGTTGTCAAGGTTTATATTAAGCGGGCGCCGGGCGATTTTTACTTCGCGGTTCTTTATATTTTGCTCCCGGTCCGCTCAAAATAAGACAACCGGGAGTCGGCAATATTTTGTTTTTAGCGCCCGCCAAAGCTTCGTTGTTTGAACGTATCACACTTTGGATAAATCAAGAATTGCTAAAGGCTACTCCTGGTCATGAAATAGTTGTTCCCGGTTCTGCCAGAAAATCATTCAACCGAGAGCTACTTTTTGTCAGCTTTGGCTCTCGATCTCTGTCAGCTTAATATAAGGCTAGAATGATGTATCTTCTAGTTCTAGGTGGTTCTACGTTAAAACTGGCGGGTGCACAAGAGCTGCGATATAATTGGATGAATTTTTGGGACCAATCACATAAATGGTCACTTTTGTAGAGTTTGTTTTAATCAGCTATCATCGAAAAGTTTGCTCCGAGTGTTGTGTGGCGCTGAGCAAAAGTAAATGGGGTATATTTATTTTTTAATTGAAAAAATAGAAAGGGGGAATTCCCCCTTGCACGGGTGGAGGTGGGGATTTGAGAACAACTGCGGGAATCGGCACCTCCATGCAAACACTGATCGCCACCTGCTAAATATACTCTTGATCCACACTCGCTGGTCGTCATATCAAAACACGTTTCAAATTATGTTGAAACTTTATCTTTTCATATTTATTATGCACATTCATGGGGCCTCCTGGTCACGTTGGTCTAGGACCCTTCTTTACCTTGACCCACCCCTAGGGACACGACAGGAAACAGCGCATTAATTCTACCACAGACGCACGAATCTGTTCTTTACTGGGGTTGAAACTCTCTGACCACCTTGCTGGGAAGGGCGTAAGGGGAAGGGCATCCCCTTCCCGTTTGAAAATTTTTAAATATTTAAGGGTCCTTAGATGCAATCAAATACCTCATTTTTGCGCATTTATGAATTACGTTGATTGAAAAAGTTTGCTATTTTATTGAAATAGTCTGAGAATTTCCCAAAGGGGACAAATAAGGGTTTTTCATCCTTCAGAAATTGGGAAAAGCATACTTTACCCTATACACTTTTGACTCGGGCTTTAGCCCCCGCCTCTTCCTTAGATTAAGAATTCTACTCTAAATGGCCTCAGAAATTTGGTTTCAGGTTTGTCCACATGAGCACGAATCTCCCGAAAATTAATTTAAAAGGGTAGGCGGTAGCATTATCTGATACTACCCGTACGTAGGCAGTCTCTTGTTTTAAGAGTTTTTCACAACAAGTGTCATTTGCGGACATTGTGTCTTTTAAAGTGTACCTAAAGTCTAAAGGACATCCTGGGCTGAGATATAAAATGTTGAGACTTATTCACTCAATTTAAAATGGTAGATTGCGCAATAATTTGTAACGTCATTCTTGTACTACTTAAATTACTGTGTATGTTTTTCTTTTTTTTTCAAAAGCCACTGTACATTGTGCCAAAATGTGATCACTGTCTTACTGTTAGAGGGTGACTTGGCTATATAATTCCTCTTCGTACAACATACAGTGCATAGGAACAGTAAATGTTTCAAGGTTTTATAAGCATCTTAATTTAAAAGGGAAACAAAAGCAGGTTTTATGAGTTGTACAAGAAGAACAGTTGCGCAATCGACAATTTTAAATGAAGTTAATAAATTTCAACATTTCATATCTCAGCAACGGAATAAGATATGAAAATGGGAGTTATAATAATATATTCTTGTAATTCTAGACTTAAGGTTCAAAAGCATCTTTGTGCCGTTGGATTGGGTGAATTACCGCAAATACTTAGTACTGCTATGTTAGGTTTTTTCATGTAGGCTACAAACCCACATCCCTACTCAGCTTACGAAATAACCGAGACCGAAGTGGCCTTTACAGTTCTCTATAAATAATTTTATTCTCAATCGCTTACCCGTTTTAGTTCATGACAGAGCATTCTATGTTATTGCCTGTTATCTCGCCGTCATGTTGATCTTAGACATGCAAATGCACTGTACAGTATTCGATTGCCATCCTCGACTCCGATTGCACTCCGCATTGATATTTTTCTGGCCTCCTCGATTTTTGTCAGGGCTCAGGGTCGCTGTCCCCGTCGGAAAGCTTGGCCCCAATCGGGCAAATCCTGGCGCCACCCTGTTCGAATACACCGCCATAATGTACCGTAAATGACTTTTTCACAAAGTTCTTGTCACGAGCAACATTTCATGTCGTGTCATAACAATACGAATGTTCCTGACATTGGATTACTCTATGATGACCTTCTTGATGCACGACGGAGGCTGGAAATGCACATCTACTTTCGTAGGATGCTTACTGTATGCTATAGAATGATTGCATGTATTACTGTTGAAATAATGTTCAATCCGACATACACTGTGGTGTGGACTGTGACAAAGCGCACCGAAATTGTGCAAAAATGTCGTTTTTCACGGTAAAAGTTAACGGGCAGGTTCTTCACTGCGAAATTTTCCTAGCAAGATGTTTCTGCCGCCTAACTGCTAGTAAAGGTATAAGATGGTCTGGTTTCGATGCCCACATCACCCAGTAGTTGACTGGACATAACCGAGACCACCGAAACGGCGAAACCTCGTACACAAACTACCCGAGACCAGACATGTGTCAGCTTGATCAGTTGATGGTAACCCAGACCCTCTAAACCACCAGGGACCAAAGGGATAAAACGAAGCAAGGTTTCATCGATGAAAAGGTAAAGGCCACAGTTGATGGTATTTTTTCCATTACATACACATGTATCGACTTCATTTTCGGTTGGTTTCGGTTTTTACCGCTTTTGGTTGTCTAGATACACAACTTTAATTCCCAGTTATCAGCTAAACCTTCTACGTTTCCTTCAACATCTTCCAAAAAGTAGACGAAGGCGGAAAGAAAATTTCCTTCTGCCCACCCTCCAATTTCCGTCTTCCTCAGTCATTACGGTACACATATGCTCAAGAAAAAAATCGTCAAACCCTTGACGTTTAAGCAAGCAAATAAGTTTATGTAGGCCTGTTTTGTTCTTGGGAGGGTCTTGTCCTCGGAAATTTTAAGAATGAAGTGGATTACTTGTTGATGTATATCATCTCCTCACCTGCCCATAATCGTTAAGTTTGGTAAGAAGAGACAAGTTACATCCTACGCACACAATTAAGGTTCTTTCAGTGTCGCTCGCAGTATTTACGAAGGGGAATACGAAAATGTAGCTCTGAAATTGTCGAATTGTCAATCAGCTCGAGGAATTGTAAAATAAGTGCAGCATAATCATTACAGAGTAATAATCAAAACTGCTTGCGGACTAAGTTTAGTTTACTTAAACGTGTTCACTATCAGAAACTACCTGGGCTCTTTGAGGACCAAATACCAGAGTGACCGTGGATGAACACCTGCTAGCGGCCGGAGCGTCTATATAGTCAGAGGTCGTTCGCCCCTTCCCCTGACGGACTGAAATCGCATGTCGGCGCCCTTTTTAGGTTCTTACCGCACTGAGGCATAGGGTATCTATCTACTTCAAAGCGCCTATACTGACCATTCTTGCGCCCTCAGATCGAATTCCCTAGCCCCGCCACTGCCTGCTAGATTCGCCCTCTCTTTTCAACCGATGCTCAGAAGTTACGAGGCAGGGGTGTTCTAACTGTCCCCACCTCCGTTCCCGGGACAGTTATTCCCATACGACCAAAGAGAGTGAATCTTGTTCTTGAGTTAACCTTTTTCCCAAAGACTGGGAAGGTTGGAGGATCCTTGCTCTGTACCACTGCTGACAACTGAAGCAAGCAGAGACCTGAAACGGACGACTTCATGGAATCGTTCAAACTTCCTGACTCCGGCAGCCATAAACCCAACTTTTTAAATTACCAATGTGATACTCGGTCAGTACCACAGCAAACCACCATGCTGAACGAGCACTTTCGAGTTATCAAACAATTTCCACGCTTTTCCACTGGGACCACTGTACCTCTTGAACGTAAGGCGGGCCCTCTAAATACCAAACAAACTCAGAACACTTCGGATTTCTACGGTCATTTTAATTCACAGGAATATTTGCTCCCAAAATTGCTCCTTAATTACCAATACAGTAGTTTCCGCTTTTTCGACTCATTTGTAATTTCTCTGTACAGCTGTCCAGCTGTGATGCTGGGAAAGCGTCCTCCTCCCCCTTACAGTACAGCCTTTGGAATTAAAGACGATATACAATCTCGTCCTTCCGTCGAATCAGGGCATTAAATTACGGCCCTGGCACCAATGAATGGGTCCGCAAGCATGCCTCGTCGTCCAATGAAGACTGTTGGTAAATGAAGAGAGAGGAATAGAGAAGGGTACATCCACCATAAAGTTGGTATGCCATGGGGTCTTCCATGAGCCAGTGAGGCCCCCTGGTGAAGAAATTCATTAAATTAACAAAATGAAAAGATGCTTTCACCTATAATTAGTATCGTCGCTTGTGTTTACATTACAAGCATTTCCTTAAGTACCAACAGCTTTACAAATATTGCTCGTCAAGTGCATGAAACACTTCTGAGCTTAATCATTATCTACATCTTCACTCGTTGCTCTGAGTGGCAAAGGAATGACATTATACATAGGTGGACCGTAGCATAAATGTGAAAACCTTGACACCATCACGTTCTACACGTGAATATGACAGCCGTTTGTGAGCACGAACTTCATTAAAATAGAAAACACAAAGAAAGAAAAGTGAATTAGAATAGTCCCTGGCGGCGAACTGTTTTAAGTACCTCGCGCCCGCCTCACGTCCAAAACAGCAAATTACGCAAATACGCCGACTCGGAGTAAACAGATTAATCGAGAGCAGTTTCCCCAATTGACGGTTCTTTCCCCAGCGATTATCTAGCCGTGGAAAAGGTGAGTGTTTATCGGGCTGTGCGGGGCCTTGGTAAATCATGACTCTGTAGTCTGAACTATGCGGAGAAATGAACCAATATTAGTGTTTCCTTACAGTGCAGTTTCAACATTTCTAACCTTAACCGTGGGTAATGCCTTCCGCGCATTTATTGTGTCCTGTTGGCGTTGGGTCGAATGCGTCAATTAACTGACGATAGGAGCCTCGGGTGACAGAGAGTGAAGTTTTATGACGTCACTGATTCCGACAATTCCCATCTTCTCCAAGGTACGGTCATCTCAATTAGACGGATTTTTGTTCTTGTTTGTCTCACCTGTCCGTTACCGTTAGACTCTACTCGCATCTTATCTGGCCTGCCAACAATCCAAGCTGAGAGATTTATCGAAAAGTGAGATGTGGTTATCGATCCATTGCCTAGAGTTTTTTCGAACGAAAAGTTCTATACGAGAACAGTGTAATTGAACCACGTGATGTGGGGCTTTGTGATTCATGCTCTGTTGGTCTACTGTCACGATGCAAAGTTTTAAATGTGCGACTGACTGACTGTGTTAATTGAATTTAAACTCTGTCACAGTATTGCCTTTCGAAAATGACCCATGTCTCACAGTCTGCATATACTTCCAGTAGTGTTACAACAGAACTGTGTTATGTATAAGGTGTTGTTACTGTTGGTGTGAAAGGGAAGAGTGTTGAAGCCGAAGGAAGTGTCCTGTATCTGTGGATGACGTAAAGGGACTCCCAGCATATTAGAATCATTAATGTGGTGTTAAATGCCACCTGCAGGTTATGTTTGACATGCTATGCTATTGTCCTTTTTGCAAGACACCTACATTTGGAACCCCCCGCAGCCCCTTGCTCATGTGCCTACGTTTGTCAGACATTTAGTGGCTCATAAACCACCTCAAGGGTTCAAAATTAGCACTCGCCCCCTGGCCATTTGCTACTGAAAACATCAGTCGGCGAGCGAGGTGACCACCCTCCTCTTGGTAGTCTGGTTGGCGAGTTAAGAATCACCTCCTATGGACTGTTAAAAATTAGTTAGACTATTACATGACTAAACACTGAACATTAAACCTTGACATGTATTGTGTGCTATACAGTGTTCATAATTTGTTAATTGTGTTACAAATCATTCAAGCAGTTTCATCTTTTTTATTATCTCACATTAATAAAAGTACATGTAGGCCTACTGTGTTTTATTCATAGTTAGAATTTGCTAAGGATGGGAGCCACCAGTTGATTGCCTCAATTTGAATGAAGCCAATGAACACACATGAAATGTTCACAAATAGTAAAACTAAATTTTTATTTCGCTTTTTGAGTATGAAATTGGTGGGCTAGGGAAAATTGTTTGCCGCTGACTATCCAGAATTTTGGATCACTGGTCCGGCTGGCAAGTGAAAAAAAGTTAAGGGAAACTCCTGACTTCCATTCCAAAATAAAGGACTCGGTATTGCCTCGTCCGTTAATTTGCCAAATGTGGAGCCTCGGCGATTATATTACTACAATAAACCATCAGATGCGCAGGAACGTTGCCAGAGCATTCTGAATGGGTGGGGGTGCCATGTTTTGCCTGGTGATGGACAGGCCCACCGTTGCCGCTTACCGCGCTGTGCGATAAATAAAAGAACATCTTCGCGGTTGGGCATTAAATTCCCTATATTTCAAAATTATTAATAAATGAAACTACGAAATCCAAAAGCACGCGAATTTATAGAAGAATCTGCCCTCCTTGGTCTTACAAAACATTCTGTGGCAAAAGTTTTCGTACCAAATGTGAAATACTATGCCAAACTATGGACAACTATGGTCGGTTATCGGGGCAGATCCAGCCCAACACTGAAGGGGCGCAGTCGATCAGGGTGGGCGCCAGATTCTAAAGGAGCCGGATGGAGTTAATAAATGCACCAATGTGCGCAGGGGCGGCGCCAGGGTATTTTAATAGGGGGCAAAGCATGGTGAGAGTGATCGCTGTCCTAGGGGAGGGGTCTAAGGGGAGGGGGACCCTCCCCTTTGAGAAGTTTATGGCAATTTAAGGTTGCTTAGAGCAAAATGGTGTTGTCTTTGGTATACTTTTTGAACTGATCATATATGGCTGGAAAATGTTCATAATTCAGTGAATTCTAATTTTAGGTCGGGTGAAAAATTGCCATGCTGGGGGAGGGGGCTAAGGGGAGGGGTGTACCCGTCCCCTTTGAGAAATTTTTGTTAATTTAAGGTTGCTTGGATTCAAAATGGTGCTGTCTTTGAGATATTTTTGGAACTGATCATATACGGCTGGAAAATGTTTCTAATTTAGTGAATTCTAACTTTTGGTTAGGTGAAAGAGGAGGGAAACCTTTGTTGTCTTAGAGAAGGTTATGTTGTCAACAAACCTCCTGAAGCCTTCCTTTTGGATACTTTATGCCATCAATTCGGGAAAAGTTTTTTACGCAAAAATACGTGAGTGGAGTCCACAGAATGAACATTCTTGAATTATTACGAAAATTTTTCTTCCTTCATTTGTGCATTATAAACAGATAAAAGGGTACCTAAAGTCTGCAAATACCGGAAGAGGGCCTCCTGAAAGCTCTGAATTAATTATATGGATCAGACATAGGCCTACCCCACCCCTCCTCTTTTCTTCTTCTTTCTCTTTCGCTTCCTCCTTTCCTTTCCTTTTTGGGCGTGGGTTCATATAAAAAGCAGCTCTAGTCTATGGGGCCAGGTATTCAGGGTGTGTGTGCACAGAAGTTTGTCATGACATATACCGCAAACCAGAAGTAACTAAGATCTTTCGGCTACGCTAATAAAATGTATATGCTGTGGTTTTCAGCACGAAATTTTATGGGGCGCTGTACATACATCTGGAAACACAAATGACAATGTTGTTGCTTGATCTAAATCTGACATGGAAATGTGAGATCAATATATAACAATACTGTAAACAAGCAAGTGGTTAATTTCTTAGGAGGCAGGAGGGACGCATTTTTCTTGATTCAGGGCGCCAGATTGGTCATGGGGGCAACTGCCCCCAGTTTCCCCCTTGAATCCGCGCCTGTTGGGTATGAAATGTGTAATTTCTGTGATTTTTGCTTGGCTGTGTGTCTTTAATAAACAGTTGACACACATTTCCAGAGTATCACGCATTGACCTGCATTACCACAGGTTGTACATGAGGTAATGTGTAAGAAATCACGACAACATGTGACAAACTGGGATAAAGTAGGTAATGTGTGGAAATGTGATGATAAGTGTGGTGCTGTTTGAAGAAAACTCAAATAACTTGATCTCTTTCACTAGCTTTGTTGGTCATTGTTTGTCCTTCTTTGCCATATAGAAAAGTGTAGTCCCGCGCATCGGATTGGTTCCAATACCACATGTTTCACCCCTCATGACCACACTTTTTTCATTATGCATTTTCGAATGCCCTGCCACATGTGTTGACATGTGGCATGTCTCACCTTTTTGTAAAGGTGAGAACAAAACAGGTAATCCGTCCATCGGGAAGAACATACTTATCTCATACACTAAGGCTTCCCACTAACTTGGAAACTTCTCTCTTTATGGGGATTCAACATAGCCCCCTATCCAGTGGCACCGCCATTGTTTGAAGTTTAAGAGGTACTATACAGGAGATGATATCGTAATCCCATCCCAGATAAAAAAAAAACCCAAATTGGTGTTAAGCTTGCATATTTGTATTTACGATCCTGTGCAGCTAGGTTAGACTCTTCCTTTGTCACATAGAGCAAAGTCGCCGTCATGCCCCCTACCTATTGTGAAGATTTCATTCGTTTTTATTCCAACTGTTAGAAAACCAGTAAACGTAACTTTGAACAAATACGTTTTGGATTGTATTAAAGAAAAATAGAATTTGAAGGTTAAAGCGGGCGGAGCGTGCCAAAAAGGTGATAGTTTAATCAAGATTTGTGATAGAAAACGATTAACACAGACCCATTACTGTAGTCAACTGGAGATATCTAACGCTAAAACACCTTATGGGTTCATTTAAAATATGGAAAATATTCGAAAATCGCCCTGAGGGTATGCGTCTATGGGCGGCCATCGGGGCAAAAAAAGACAAACGCCAACAGGAGAAGACAACGCCAAAAGGAGAAGACAAACGTCATGAGAAAATGAACGCTAAGAGAAGAAGACAATAGAAAAAGTTAACGTGGCATACGCCAAAAGGACAAGCATCAATAGGAATAGACCAAACCTCAAAAGGAAAAGTCGAACTCAGCAAGGAAATCAGTAAACGTAAAGTGGAAAAGATAAAGTAACGCCAAGAAACAAAGAACATCACAAAAAGACAAAGAACATCACAAGAAGACAAACTTCAAAAAGGAAATAAAGAGGGCGTTCTATGCATTTTTTGCTCACGACAAAGCTATCACCCACAAGAAGAAAAGACTATTCTCCCTTTCCCCTCCCACAAAATAATTATACCCAGCCTAGCATAAGTCTTTGAAGCCGCCACTCTCAATACGACAGTACCTATTTCTCTAATTCTGCACACCCCCGTTTGAAAAGCTTCCGCCGAAACTAAAAGCCCCCATATTCATTTTGCCTTTGCAGCAACATATAAGCTAGTAGACCTAAATATTGTTCCTGACTGCCATTGGCGGCGATTTATTTTTCAATATTGGGCGGACATGACCCCATTTTCAAATAATTTACTGTGTGAAAAATCAAAGTCAATTGGCGATTTGTCAAATATTGGGGCGACATGTCCCCCGTCCACCTGGATCGCCACCCATGCTGACTGCTGTCTACGGGCAGTCTGGGTAGGGAGGGGGTACCTCTCCCCTCTCCGCTTTTTGGAGGTAGTTGAATATTTTAGGTTCCTTGCAATTCTATGCAACATATTGTGCACATTTTTAAGTTGGCATGGCACGAGCAAAATAAGTTTTACGTAATGCAAGATTGAATTCATTGATGTATAAATATCATTTCACGCACAATCAAAACTAGTGCAATGCGACACAAATGTAATTCGATGAAAAACGTCAAACAATCCAATTTCGAAAAATGCCGCAACAGGTCACCTGATTTTTATAACGCCATTGGCGGTACAAACACTTCGCTATATAAGGACGCGTATCTAGATGTGGAATTAATGTAGAGCTGACGTAAAGTTACCTTAGCAGCTTCATGAAAAGGCTTACATCACAAATACCCGCAAAGCATACAGAGCACAAAGCGCGGACCGTGTTGGGGGCTTCAAGCACTGATCTAAAAGTCCTACATTTAGATCAGTGGCTTCACGCCACATCATTGGCCACTAGGGAGCTTTAGATTGCACGACCTGGACGTCGGCTACGACATAGAAATCCTAAGCTTTAGCTTGAAGGAGCGTGTCAGTGCAAAGACGTGCGTCAAACCGTGCGCTGCTGAAGGGTCACGTGCCGCGGGAATGTAGTTGTATGGGAGCTGTAATATTTTAAGCACCCGATTCCAGCGCACGCATACGTAGCGCTGTTTTTTTCTTAAGCGTATGGAGGCACTGAGCGTGCTGATACATATGAATGCTGGTCAAGCCTGATGGCTGAACCAAGAAACAATGTGCTGGGAGACAATTAGCTTGTGATTTTAGAATCAGCGTACTCCTTGATAACTACGTCGCTATGTACTCGAAGCGTAATATGGGGAGTAGGTCTACTAGATTATATGTTGCTGCAAAGGCAAAAAGAATAAAGGGGCTTTTAGTTTTGGCGGAAGCTTTTCAAACGGGGTGTGCAAAATTAGAGAAATAGGTACTGTCGTTTTGACAGTGGCGGCTTCAAAGACTTATGCTAGGCTGGGTATAATTATTTTGTGGGAGGGGAAAGGGAAAAAAGTCTTTTCTTCTTGTGGTTGATAGCTTTGTCGTGAAAAAAAATGCATAGAACGCCCTCTTTATTTCCTTTTTGAAGTTTGTCTTCTTGTGATGTTCTTTGTCTTCTTGTGATGTTCTTTGTCTTCTTGTGATGTTCTTTGTCTTCTTGGCGTTACGTTATCTTTTCCACTTTACGTTTACTGATTTCCTTG
Source organism: Holothuria glaberrima (assembly GCA_009936505.3). Taxonomy (NCBI): domain Eukaryota; kingdom Metazoa; phylum Echinodermata; class Holothuroidea; order Aspidochirotida; family Holothuriidae; genus Holothuria; species Holothuria glaberrima. The sequence continues at coordinate 1,164 of WURT03647765.1, read as the reverse complement.
CTGAGTTCGACTTTTCCTTTTGAGGTCTGGTCTATTCATATTGATGTTTGTCCTTTTGGCGTATGCCACGCTAACTTTTTCTATTGTCTTCATCTCTTGGCGTTCGTCTTCATCTCTTCGATTTTGTCTTCTCCTTTTGACGTTAGTATTCTTCTCTTGACGTTCGTCTGCTCATGACGTTTGTCTTCTCCTTTTGACGTTGTCTTCTCCTGTTGGCGTTTGTCTTTCTTGCACCGATTGCCGCCCATATGCGCCCCCATTACCCCGTGGCAGTATCATTATCCCTCTTTTTCACACGGCGCCATTCCTAATCCCAAACGTTGTACAATGCAACAATTGAGCTCTAAAACACAAGTTGTTACTGGGACAACGTCTACCAGCACGCACGGGAAGCCAGCGGGACTGTAGCAATTCATAACTCGAGTTATTATCTCCCACGATTAAGTTGAATCACGAAGGCCTCTTCGAAGGATTCGATGACTTGACTCGAGCTCAAATGAGGTGTCCGTACAATTCTAAACGTCAGTATGCACAGTGGAAAGGGGCACCTAAAATTACACCCTCAAACCATGCTCGGCTGACACTCTATTAGTCTTGTCTTCCTTGTTTCTCTCCCTTTCCTCCCGTCTCTCCCATCTTTCCTTCATTTTACAGTGTGGTGTAAAAAGTTTAGTCTCATCGTAACATAATATCACACTGCCATGAACAACTTTTGGCATGTCTGAGAAGCTTATTGTAGTGCTATTCCGCCGAAGGAATGGGTTTGCGTTTCATGTGGTTTTGACGAATCTTCTGAAAAAATTACGACATTCAGTCTACAACCAACGTACATTCCAATACACTGGCGTACGCAGGGGGGGGGCATTGGGCCATGGACCCCCTCACGGATGCCAATTTTTTTTTTTTAGATCCTAAAAAATACCTAATTTTTAAATTTTACTTCAAAAGGTAGCATATGTGGCCTCAGATTGCATCTAAGGACACTGTCACGATGTGATGTGGAAATTCGAATCTACCTTACTTTTAAGGCAGAACTTGTAATTGGCTGAGGGTTGATGTGGGCTTCCTTACATTTTAAGCCATTGTCTAGTAGGCAGACGTGGCTATTCTGGATTAAGAATGCCGAAGGAATTCTCGGGTTGTCTGTTAAATGGATTATCCGAG
>WURT03647755.1:0-19324 GCA_009936505.3 Holothuria glaberrima | reverse complement strand
GAAATATGGATCTCATGTCTGCACCTGGCAAATATTGGGTGGGGGGGGGGGGGAGGTTAAACATACCTTTAGCCCCTTCACTTTTTTCATTGGGGCTTAACCCCCGAAGCCCCCCCCCCTCCTCCCCGGTTCCGCCGCCACTGCCAATCACATAACAACCGACAAGGTGGTCGTCAGATATTTAGTTTACCACATCATAAAAGTAAAGATTTTGGAAAAAAATTCGTTTAGCACTTTGTAACCTTCAGCTAGCTCATGTAGCAGCAATCAGTCCTCCATTGATTCAAGTGCTTTATTATGGTCCGTTTAAAGGCCTTTGAAAACTTGTGGCATGTAAAAGTCAGATGAAAGGAAAGCAAGAAATCTACAACGAAAGGCGCCAAATAGTTTGTGTTGTATTGGAGGATTTGTGCTTTTGAGACCAAGAAAAGTCAGACAGTATGGGAGACGGATCGTCGTGGGGAGAGGGTTGAATCCAGGTGGGGGCAGGGGTCATGTACCCCGTCTGGTAAATTTTCCACTTTCTTCGGGAAACGATAAATATGAAGTACCCAACAACGTCCAGTCGCCTCTCTAATTTTCTTGGTATTTTGCTTTAAATGAGGGCAAATCCTGAAATAAATCCTCCAAATTTTTCGATTTCACGACTTAAAACCCCCAAAACGCTCCGAAAATTTTGAATTGTGCTCTCAACAACCTTTCGACACCCATTCAACCTTGTCGGGGCCTCAGGCTGCAGTCCCACTAAGGAAAGCTCGGACCCCTCTCTCGTAAATTCTGACGCTACCTCAGCGTCAGGATTACACATTTTATCGTATCTACTGTCCTAACCAGTTCGGGAAAAACCCTCGTTCAAGGAGTCGTTCCTTCGTTTACTTGACATTCAATTCGACCCGCCCAACCCCCGCTCATACACACGCGAGCTTTTTCTTTCGTCATTTCTTCATTTTTCTCTTTTCCCTCTCTCCTCTTCTTTCTTTATCATCTCACATTCCTTTCCCTTCTTTCTCTGTCCTCGTTTTCCTCTATTCTTTCTTCTTTTTATTTCTCTTTTCCTTCAATTTGCTGACTGGTGCAGAATTTAGCCGACTGGGTCCATAAACGGGGGGGGGAGGTATCACACACCCCACAAACTCCTCTAGCGAAGCCCATGATCAGCATATGACACCATTTAAGTGTATGGTCACAGCTAGGTAATTTGCCTGACTTACCTCCCAGACTGTTGGAAGCTTTGCAAGGGCCTGTGCGTAAGATTATATCGAAGTTTTGAAATCTCATGTGCTATGAAGTAGACATTCTCAATATGAGAAAGAGGATAGAATAATTCCTTAAACATGATTTCTGACCAAACGTATGATATATCTTAATTTTCGGAGGGGAGAAGGGATTAGGGTTAGGGTTAGGGATTTCCCTGGATCTGTCATTGAATATAGTTAGCGTCGAATGATATACAAGAATTTGAATACCACGATGGACTAAGTTTAACAGATGTTTCTCAAATATGCTCAGTATGAAATAAATTCGTTCATTAAATATTAAGGGCAACTGTATATAACTTTGTCCTATCTCGCCAGCAAAACACCTCTTGAGATACGTTATTTACTTGATTTACTAAAAAAGTAACTTTTATTTGTTTGAATTCTACAAGTTTATTGTTTCACTATCATGTTGCTCTTGTTTGCGTTTAATTATTTTTCATGCTGTTAGATTTCAAACAAACTTTCACATATCTACAGAAATGGTAACAAGTCAACATTTGCAAGTCCAAGTCAAGTCACAAAATATTTGGTTCAGGGGTAAATCAAGTAAAGTCAAACTCATCACAAGTTCAGCTAAGTCACAAATTTTTACAAGTCACGTAATTAGATTGGTTCCAGCACAAATCAAGTCAAAGGCCTTTTAACCAAGGTAGGAGTAAAGTCGGGAAATTTTTCAGCTACTATAAGCAATCAGGTGTCAACTTAACCCTGCTTTAAATTGCATTTTAAACTTGATCGAAGACAAATCTAATCACATCTGCTTGAAACTTGTGTTTTCTTTGCTGGCATAGTCAGACAGTTGAGTGTCTGTGACAGTTGCTACGCACAATGTACAAACAGCAGATAATTTATTTGTATGTTAGGGGTACCTAAAGTCAACCAATGTATTTTTAACACTAGTATAGCGTGTAGGTGCAATACAAATCAAACTTAATTAGTGCCACATACAACGTGCAATCTCCAACTAACAACATTTTGTTAATTCTTCCTTTTCAAACGAAAACTTCACTCAAAAAGTTGAAGCCAAGTTTTGATAAATTTCAAAAAGAATATGGTCGAGAATATATCTTGTGCAAAACCTACATTCAAACTTTCTCTTAAAATGTCAGTATTGTTGCAACGTCGGCCGTCGTAGCTGTCCAAGCTTCTCCAACTTAAAACTTATGAAACAAGGTACCGGTACATTGCAAAAACAAAGCAAAATATCGATTTATAAAATAATCTATTTCCTCTTTCTCTCTCTTTTGTATCTCTCCACAACATAGCAATTCGGTATACAATATGCGAGTTTCCAATTCTTTAAATCTTGGGATAGGTTTTATTTCAGCAAGGCTACTCAACAGCCAAGACCTTGCCCGAATTTCTTAAAATCGTGATTCGTGGTTTTTTTTCTTTCAAATTCTCCCAGTGACGACACCCAGCCTTGCTTGCCCTGATTGGTTCAGAGGGATTGGAACCTTGGTCAGAGGTCAGAGGTAGTGTATTATGAACTGAATGTCAAAAAAGACCCCTGGTCACTGACTATGTGCTAATCATAAACCGAGCTAGGATAATCAACATCAAAATAAGTGCAAGGGAGCTCCTACAAAAGACCGCCGAAGCTCCCCTTGATAATACGCGTAAAGGACATGTATACAGCGCTCATAAACTTTACAAATAGGTGGCGCTCTATAGAAACCAAACTAGACGAGCATTATACATTTTCCCGGGTTGCTCTTTATACCCCGTAGTGATCGACTACGTTTCATCAGAAACATTGTGTTAACTGTGTATTTTCACCTCTAATTCAAGCGGTAATTAGTTGGGAGTGCTCCTCTTCTTTAAACGCAATCAAAATACTACAGAATAAGGAAGAAGGTAATAGAAAGTTTCATCCACTTTACTTCATGTTTTCTGTATTTTTACTAGCAAAAGATTCGTTAAGTGATAGACTCATGCATGGTAACAGCAATAAATTAAAAAAAGTATATTGAAATGAAATTCTCTACTCCTGAAACAATTGTAGTAGCTATGTTGGGTGTAACAAGTATATTTCATAACTAAACGAGGGCGCTTTTTACAGCCTGGGTGGCACCAGGATTTGCTTGACAGGGGAGGCTCCTCGACGGGAGAGGGGAGGGCAGCCATCCGAAGTCAGGATATGGACGATGAATTACCGGAATGATGTAGGCGGGGTGCTGTGGGGTCGAAGAGAACAATTGTGTGAATATACCATTCCATTACAGGGCATATTTTGCATCATATCCTTAAAACCTTGATGTGTCGAATTGCGTTCTGATTTATTGTTTCCGGGAAATATGAATTGTGGCGTTACATAGCGCAGGAAACGTGCGAAAATTTTAGGGTACACATTACATAATCTTTTCCCATTAAAAGGAAATAATGTAAATCAACTGTCCGTATTTTTTACCCTTATCGGGGATAACATACTTCGCGTCGTATCCACCCCATGTGCCCAATAAAGTAGTCAAACATTCCTACACTAGTCGCTTACCGTATCGTATGACAAACCCAAGAGAACATTAACTAGACAATACGATATGGAATGTTGTTCTTTCGGGAACGTAGGTCCTTTGGGGGAACAGAAATCATTCGGGGGTAACATTTGGCTTTGCCCCTTGGCTCTTCGCCAGAGAGTCGAGAAGACTTTGGAAAACTCTGGACAATGCGATATGGAGTGAAATTTCCGACCTTTACATTAAACTGTGTAGTCTACCCACTGGCGGCTCGCCACAGGGGTATGGGGCATGACCCCGCCCCGAAAAAAGTTTGCAAAGCATGGTTGTTAATCTCACAAAAAACAATGATAACATGTTGTCTGGTTAAAATACAAAATAGTCACCATACTCCTGGAGCATACGGTAAGGATCATTGATATTGCCGAAAGGGAGGGGGACGGGCGTCAAAAACTACCTGAATACCGATCTGATTCAACACAAAACGAAATTTCTTAGAGCTGCCAATGAGTCTACGACTAGGTTATATTTAGTAAGGTGGAAAGGACGTGTTCTATTCCGCTACATAAAGGTTTTGCACGTGACGTCACTCCGTAGGAATGAGCTCTTTACCGCCATGATGTAGTGAATAGGTTTTTTCTTTTCTTTTTTTTTTTTTTTTGGCTTAAATGATACAATCCCTTAGTAGTGCGTTACTACAAATAGAGGCGTCGTAACCGCTACGGCAGGTACGGCATTTGCCGTACCACTTTGCAGCGAATATTAAAAAAAATAACAATAGTAAAAACATGTGGAGGTTAAAGAAAAAACTGTAATTATTCTCCAATTCCGATATTAGCCGATCGTGTTCTTGTGAGGGCGTCATGAAGTGAGTTACTTCAAAAGTTGACAAACATAACACCAAATACATCTAAGGACACGTGATAATTCAAAAATTTCTCAAAGGGGAGGGGACACCCCTCCTCTGTCTCCCTTCCCCCTTAGACCCCTCCCCATTTTAGTCATCCCAGACCCCAGTTTCGGCCGTACCACGTTAAAAATCGTTCCGACGCCTGCGACTACAAAGGGCCTAGATTTTTTACCGGTGTTTCTTTACTCAAAATGTCTAGATGAAAAATGATCCTAAACTGTATGGCCGAATCTGTTCTGGGCCAAGTTGAAGATGAAAACATAATAGATTTCCAGCCCTTGCCGTCAGAAGAGAAAGGGGCCCTCTGCCGTCGAACACGTGAACAGCATAGTCCTATAAGCGTACGAAGTCATGGCGTTCAACAGCGCACAGCTTGTTATTTTTCCAAATCGCTCACTTTTTTAAATATTTTCTCACAAAAATCCCAACTCTACTGGTAACCCTGTAAAACAAGGTGAAGTTGACACTAGGGCCCTGTTTCATAAAGAGTTGCGGGCAATCAAAAGTTTGATTTCAAGAGGATTGTTGCATAGTAAATCGAACTTAAGATTGATCTGAACTCTTTATGAAGCAGAGCCCAGCTACCCAGGCGTTATATCTCATGAGTATAGCCTGCATACTACCCCAGGTAACATTCCAATATAGGCCCCTTATGGGCCCCATATCGATGAACATATGGGGCCCATATGATTTTGCACCCAAGATTCATAAGGGGCCCATATGGGTTCACCTATATGGGGCCCATGTAGGTTTGCTACCTGGGACCCTGCTAACGTTCACCTGAGACAGGCCCTAGCCATTCAATGCCTAGCTTCGGGAAACAGGTACGATGAAGCCCCGCGAGCTAGTCCTTCAAATAAGGTGTCTTATAAAACTCATCAAAGTTTTTGCCCTTAAACTGATAAAGTTGTCTTTCACATTCTTACGTTATAAGTTATCGAAGGTCCAAAACAATATTCGCCGCTGCACTGTGGACATGGAGTGAAGTGACTTACTTTCACTCCATGAGTCCACTACATATAACGCACATGTGTTTTTTCCATGGAGATCGTGACCTCACTGCAAAACTTTTATAGAACGGTACCGGTACTATAGAAGAAACAGAAGCAATATCTGAAGCGTGCGAAGCGCGCCGAAAATTTCAGGTCCCTTTTAAAGAAGCTTTGTTGCCCTATTGAATGCAAAAAATAGGTAAATCGTAAGGAGATTGATCGAATTCGGTGACTACATAGTTTTTGGTACCAACTAAGGCTCCTCAACTAAATTAGAAAAATACCCGACGGGTTCCATGGCCCCGTCTGTCCTTCGCCTTAGCACCACCCTTGTTTACAGCTGATACCCGTTAACTTACTCCAGAGTCAGCGACCTGTGACGCGAATTCCAGTCTTGATTTTTTTAGGATGCATTCATCGTGATACATATAATACGTCAATGGAATTTCTGTAGGTTTACATGATGGTTTAACTAGCTTATGACTTGCATTGGTCACAAGTCATTTCTCGCAAGTCCAAGTAAGGTTGCAAGTAAATGCCAGTACTTGCAAGTCAAGTTACAAGTCACAAAAATAACGACTCGAGTCCGACTCGCTTGACTCGAGTGTACAACTCATCATGACATTTAGTAAGCCTATCGCTACACCTGACTCAGAGTCATGTATTGTTTCATTATAATCACGAGCGTACAAAAAGATACTCCTTAGGACCGCACACCCCCACAACACCGACTGACCGAGAGTACGCACTATGAAAAATGTAACAATCAAACTGTGGGCACTGTTTTCCATTTTGCGCCTTTTGAAAGTGAAGCTATGGCGGAATGGCGAAATAGATTCTAGCTGTCATTCACTAGTTAATTTGTTCAGGGGTCACATTGATTTCTGTAGAAATTTAACCACTTAAATATTCCTATTAAAAAAGCCCTGTGAGCTATCTCCTACTGCTGGCGAAAATCTGACACTTCTCCCCTAAGGGTGTTATGACCCGGAAGACTTATTGAGTAAGACCCTTATTGCGTAAAACTTTTAGACAGCCCTGCGATCTTGCGAGCAAGATCTGCCTTGAACAGCTCCAATAAGGCTTTAACTAGGGCTGTGACCGTTTAGCGATTCATCGCTAAACGAACGCATGTGTAATACACGTTTAGTACAGAACTACCAGCGATTAATGGCAAAAACCGTTTTTCCGTACGGAATAAATATTAAAATCTGAACTCATTACAGAAAAATAAGATGTTCACTATATCTCTTTTCGAAAAAGTGAAATAGATATACAAATGGCACACATGTAATCGTATGACGTCAAAGTAAAGCCTCTCTGAGGAACTGTGTTCACGGAAATTACGTCCCCTGGACGTCACTAAGACATTTTAAATATACATTATATCCAAGAGTAGGCATAAAGTCTCTATGTTGGATACAGATACCCGCGATTAATTGCTAAACGATCGCAAAATTTTGCGATTAAACGTCTAAACGCTCAGAGCCCTAGCTTGAACTATAAGATTTGTACGCGTTGAGACTGTATCAGGAGCGGACTGAGATTTTGGTGGGAGCAGCAAAAGTGAGCAATGAGTAGAGTATATAGATCCTTGATGATATCTTAAACGAGCCATAGCGATTGACACATGTCAGTTACGGCCAGTTCGCTTTGACATAGCAGCAGAATCATGACGGAAAATGCGTGCATGCCCTTTAGCCCGCGAGCAAACGACTTCGTCGGCTGAGCAACTGATTTTGATTGTAAGCCTATGCAATTGAGAGGAAAGCCGGAGTACCTGCAGAAGGACTCACGTCTCTCAAGCGGGGTTCGAGCCCTGGGCACTTGTGAAACACTTTGGTGCACAGCAGCTGGAATAAAATCACTCTGCCACCAAAGCATCCTTTACTTTCGCATGTTTTTTTTTTTTTTTTTTTTTTTGCACCCCAAAGTATTCGTATGAGAGGGCGCTACATACAATTAGTGTAACTGACAAACTCTGGAACCCGGATAGAGCGCAGGAATCAGTACATAACGGTCAACTCCTTCGATTACGTTTGAGCGCCGAGGAGCGTGGCCAGAGATGGCAAAAGGGATGCTGCTTCTCCGCCCCAAGAAAAAAAAATCGATGTAAAATCTGGAGGCGAAAGGGACGTAAAACAGGAAGGGAAGGAAAAGGCATAGAGAAAATAGGAAAAAAGAGAAAGAAGAAAACGAAAAAAAGTGAGATATGTGATAGGAATAGGGATTTCTAGCTACGAAAAGGAGGGAAATAAGGGAGAACTGGAGAAGGAAACAGACTTTACAAAGGTGGTAAGTAATGATGAAACGAGGGCAAAACTGGGCAGGGATGGGGATGGCAAAAAGACGGAGTTAAAAGGAGTTAGGGAGGACTCTGAGAGAGAAGGACAGTGAAGACCGTAATAGGGACAATAGATGGAGCCAAACACGCATTGGAAGAATGGAAGGGACCGAAACCACGAGGGCAGAAAAAGAGACGGATGAGCGGTAGGAAACACGGACCAGAGAAGAAAAGGTTCAGGGAAGGAGGAAAAAGACGGAGGTCAGCAGAGGTCAAAAACCACAAGCCTTGTGAACACTGTATTTCAAGATAGGAATGATGGTCACTTTTTATAATTGGTGTACAGATTTATCATATTTAGAGAAAACCCTTATTGCTTTTGGTGGACATCAAAGGTCATCTGAGGTCACCAGAGGTGAAAGTACTTTTTAAAAGTCCCCTCGACTCTCTGTCAAAGAGCCGAAGGGCGAAAATCAAACGTTTATACTCCTGAATTAGTTCTTCTCCCCCGGGACAACTTCATCTGAACATGAACAACCCCGGTCGGACCTTCAGACCTCTACATCAAGGGTCTGTCATGCGTGGTCCCGTTTTTGTCTGGCTGAAAAGAACAGATCCTACACATGATCTTAGCCAAAAGGCCGAGAAGCGTAAAGAACTCCGTATCTGTGATCACACACCCTCCTGCGCCAGGAAAGTACTACTAAGTACCTCCTGCACTAGAGGTGAAAGTACTAAGAACTTCTAAACCGCTTGAAAACAGGTTATCAGGTCATCCCAAGACATCAGTGATGAATCCTTTTTGTACTGGATAGATAGGTTTTTAATATTGCTAGAAGGGTTTTTATTGTTTTTAATGGAGATCAGAGATCATTTGAGGTCACTAAAGGTCAAAAACCAAAAATATGTAAATACGAACTTTAAGAAAGAAATGATGGATACTTCTCAGACTCGGGTGTATAGATTTGTCATATTATGAGAAAGATGCCTATTAGTTTTGGAGGAGGTCCAAGGTCACCTTAGGGCACCAGACATGAAACTACGAAAACCTTGCAAACTGCTCATAAACACGATATCACAATTTGTTAGTTAGTTAGATCAAATTTAACGACACATCAACACGAATGTGTTATATAGTGTCAACTAATTAAAAAGGTTTTAAAGTTTAAATACGGTTTCAAACACGGTTCAAGTTTCAAGTTCGGTTTCAAACACACTTCAAATAACCTGTAAGTACCGCCTTCTCTTTAGTCGCCTCTTACGACAGGCGGGAAACACCGTGGGCATATTCTACAACCCCCAGCCCACAGGGGGCCACGATATCACAAGAACGGACAGTGGGCCGTACCTCCAAGCCGTGTCTTTTTTGTTACAAGAAAAGAATGGCTGAATGTTTGTGCCGTTCGAAGGATAAAAATATAGAAAACAACAAAAAGGGTTTTTTTCTCATAAGTATAACTTTGGTAACTTCATGAGTTATTACAACCAGGGAGGAGTTAAATAACACCTCCCTGTTGTAACTACCTAATGAATGGCTTCTGTGAAGGATGCTGTGGTAGCCTCTTAATTAAAAACTGCTAAAGATCAGCATGTGAAATGATGGTGTAGAGATAAGGGCTCTTTTTCCCTATTCTGACTGCAGCCCGGTTTCGAATCCCGTTTAAACACTAATATTTTCGGTTTTCATTCAATTTTTGTCCGGCTTCTACTTCTTATCATACTTCGGGATATAGATTTTTGGTATTGAGAAGAATCCTATTGTTTTGATGAAGGTCAGAGGTCATTTGAGGTCAACAGAGTTCAAAAACTGAAGATCTCTCTGAAAGACCAAATCTAATCGTTTTTGCTTATCATACTTGGAATGTGGATACGTTACACTTAGAAAAACAACCCTCTCGTTTACGCTGGAGTTCGAAAGTCATGTGTGGTCCAAGTCGGTAAAACTACGAAAACCTTTGTGAAGTGCCTGTAAACATGATTTTGAAAATGGTTACATTAGGGTAGGCTATCTCCTACTTGGCATTTGGATACCCCATACTAATGGCAAGAGTCCCTTTGGTTCTTTTTTTTTTTTTTTTTTTTTTTTTTTGTTTGTTTTTTTTTCGTGCTTGGCGCGCACCAGTTCATGGTGATTGTATAGTTTTTCTTATACGACTTTCTCTAGGACAGCTTGGGTATAATCCCACCAACAAGCCTCTTAAGTCATCCCTTGACCGGTTCGAGTAAATTATTTACAGAAAATGCTATATTGTGATCATTCAGATTATTGTGACCGGTTCGCAAACACTGTCTTTCATTTGGAGATATTGCAATGTCTACAATGTAAATACTCCAAGGCTTCCCGGAGGACCGGAGTGTTGTCATAGACCCCATGCCAGCCGCAGGCCCGTAGCCAGCTTTACATTTTTAGGGGGGAAAGTGTTGTAATTGAGGGGGCATAACATTTCCTTCTAATTTCCGGTGGGGGCTTGAACATTTCATGGGAGGGCGTCTTGTCCAGTGGCGTACCCAGGATTTCTCTGAAGGGGGTCATGCAGTATATTGTGTGATCACCGGCCTGTGCAGGGGTCTTAGGGAAGGGGGTGTTCCCCTCCCCCTTTGAAAATGTTTGTAAAATTAGGTGTCCTTCCATTCAATCTGGTGCCTTTATGCTACATTGTTTGAAATAAAATTTGTGTTAAAAAATTAACTTTTTTTTTGGAACTAAAGAAAAATATTAGCATCAGTGAGGGGGCCATGGCCCATTCCCCCCCCCCCCCCACGCCTGTGTACGTCACTGTTCCAAGCTCCCGTTAGTGATCCAGGAACCCGAAGATCCGACGTTATGTCGAATGGATGCCAAACACAAAAGTTTGGTCCCGTTAAGTTTGGGAGTGGTCTAAAGGGAGGGAGACCCATCCCCTTTTGAAAATTTTGGAAAAATTAGGTGTCCTTACATGCAATTTGATACCACATATGCTACATTTTGAAGTAGAATTTGTGTTAAAAAATTTACCTATTTATAGGAACTAAAAAAATTGGCATCCGTGAGGGAGGATATGGCCCAATGCCCCCTGTGTGCGCCACTGGTCTTGTCAGTATCAGTTGGATTTCTCTGAAGGGGGTCATGCAGTATATTGTGTGATCACCGGCCTGTGCAGGGGTCTTAGGGAAGGGGGTGTTCCCCTCCCCTTTGAAAATGTTTGTAAAATTAGGTGTCCTTTCATGCAATCTGGTGCCTTTATGCTACATTGTTTGAAGTAAAATTTTCTCTGACGGAGGATGCAATATATTGTGTGGTTGCCGGCTTGGGGGAGGGGTATAAGGGGAGGGGGGTCGCCCTCCCCTTTGAAAATTTTTGAAAAATTAGGTGTTCTTACATGCAATCTGATGCCACATATGGTACCATTTGAAGTAAAATTTGTGTTAAGCATAATGGAGTAGATTCCACCAGATTAATTATTATGCAGTTTCAATTTTCATCTGGTGGGGCAGAAATATTTTTTGGGGAATTGCCCCGAAATGCCCCCCCCCCCCCGTGGCTACGGGCCCGGCCAGCCAGCAGCTTTGCAAATTAATTTAACAAGCATGATATTGAGACGATCATTTTAATTGCCCCACCTCCGTCCGGGTTGATTGGACCGCAACGCGTCTCTTCAAACAAGTTTAAAAGCAAGGTCTTCTAGTAGAATGGTTGAAAGGGCGCTGTATTCAGGCAAGTAACCGACTTCGTCAGCTGGGTAATCGATTACTACGGCAAGCAGTACAAAGAAAATAAGAGGTAGAGTAATCCGATAAAACCCCTCGTACCTCGAGCCTTATTCGACCCTAATACATGTGTAAAAACATGCTGGTGGTTGGCAGGACAAGCCATTCTGTGAGCAAAGACCCTAAAACACCCGTTGAAATAATCCTGCTTTTAAAATCGGTAACATCGATACTTTTTCCTTTTCGGCACAGTGTCGCTTACGCTTAAAAGTAGATTACTTCTTTTCACCCAAGTATAGATTAAAAGATCACCATTTTGTGTCTGTGCCTGTTTTCTCCCTTGATATGTGCACCAATTATTAGGATATTTCCCGAGTATTCAGGTAGTGCATGATTAGAGACTAAAAAACCTGCCGTAGCGTGCTTGAACTTTTCGATATCCGTGACAAATCTTAGTAATTTAAAATATCTCTACATAATCGATTTATCTTCTGCCCTTAACTCTGTTATTTTTGGCACAACCATGGAAGAACCCGATTTTAGCTTAACGAGAATGCGTGCGTGTAAGTAAGGTTGGGGATCCGATAGAGTGTAGGTGGGTTTCCTCCCCCCTCTAGTGGGTTCCATCCACTCTGTCTTTTAGTAAGGCGTTGCTGTGAGCATCTCTTGCTCATCGAACATAAAAAGGATAGTCCAAACCCAAATTTATTTTTGATATAATACAGAGAAACTGGTTCTAAGTATTCTGGTAAAATTTTCATTCAGTTCCCATATTCGGTTCTCAAGATATTAGCAACTGAAGTTATCACATTTTCTAGCCACAGTCAACCTTATAGCAAACAGGTGTGATGTCATGGCTTCACAATGAGGACCGATGTTTTGTATTTCCTTATTTTTCATCCCATTTTTTTAAGTTTGGATTGATGAGGGTTGCTATCTTCCCCCTTAGGCATATAAAGTTTTACAAGTTTCACTGCCCAGGATGCATTTATGGTATGGATATAGTAGAGTTCTGTTGCATAAAACTGGTAGTAAATTTTAAAGAAAAACAAAACATTGGCTTTCAATGTGGAACAATGACATCACACCGGCTTGCTTCAAGTTCACTTTTGTTAGAAAATGTGTCAACTTCAATTGCTAATATCTGAAGATCTGAAGAACCGAACATGGGAAATGAATAAAAGTTTCAAAGAATGCTTATAACATGTTCCTCTTTAACATATCAAACATAAATTTGGGCTGTTGGGTCTGGACTATTCTTTTAAGAAAAAAAGATGACTTTGGCAGGTTGTGAGTGAATAAGCTGCAGCTTGCCCGATTACTATATGACCTGATAGCAAGATTTTGAACTATGGATTAGTAGGCATGCAGGGAATATATAGTAGGGATGGACAGGGGGTCTGACCACACTTGCCCATGACGCCAAAGACACTGCCGGACCTCAAAGCCCTCCCTATATAGACGTGGGGTCTATGCAAAGCCTCTCCCCTCGGGTGTTTCTATGTAGTGAGGTTTGTAGGTTAGGGACAGTGAGCCAAATTGGAATATTTCTCCAAGAAACAGGTATTTGGGGACATTTTTCGCTTTTGAGCCAGGGAAGGGAGGAGTTTTAACCCCCCCCCCCTCAACTCAACCCTATTGGTTACGCGCCTAGAAGTAAGACAAACCGTTGGTCGATTTTGAAAAAGGCGAACAGAAAATGTTCGATAAGAGTGACAAGAAGTCTTCTTTCAAAGCGTAATTGCATACCAACACCGGCCTTGTATCATCTTCCGTGATAATCATCATGAAGAAAGCTGCAGCCCCCTTTATTTTGAGGTTAGTAATTTTTGCCTAAACATGCCCAAAATTAAGGGAGAAAATGTCAAAACTTGGGATCAGAATGGTTCAGCCCCATCCCTCGAAATCTCCGACGGCACGGAAGAGTACAAAACGTATGTAGCTTACGTTCATTAGAAATTTCCCATAGGGGGGTATACCTTCTATCCTCCCCGTGTTTCAGTCTATGCGGACTTCAGAAGAAATGTTGAACAAATGGACGATCTCTTAAAGGTACCAGGCCAGACACCCAAAGAATGTGTATTTCATTTCAAACAGTGTAGGCTTGCAGTGCCTGTATGCGACTTAAAAAGACTTGCAGCAAATTGGCTTGCAATCTGACAATACAAATTTACTCATGACGATAGCGTGTCATTTGCTTTGTATTGACTCAACGCAAACAAAGCAATATACCTAATTGGACCAAGTCGGTAGGAATGTTGTGAGCAGATGATTTTCCAAGAATTTGAAAAGGTTTTTTTCCCTCCATAATGTATATAAATGAATTACATAGGCCTACCATAAGATAGGAAAGCACTAAGTGTTGTAAGCCTATAACATGATGACAATGTTATAAAACATTGTGCTATTTATTTCATAGTAAAGTAACAACTGCGTGAAGGTTTGTGCAAATCTTCTGCCAAAACGATGTCTCTATAATTTTCGTCAAACTGATGTCACACATATTGAATTGACTTCGGGTATTATATTTTACAAGTGTTGCCAAAGATGCCAAGATACAAAGAGCCACGTAACTTATTGCTTTAGTAGATTATTATTTCTCCAACACTTTTTTTAGGTATGTGGGTATTGCATGTCATACTTGAGTTTTGATTTAAATAACATTTCAAGGTAAAACATAGCCACGATTCCCATCAATATCCACCAAATATTACCGTTTTTACAAAATAATTAGGCATACTGTTTTCCCATACCGTACATCATTAATAAGCAATAGCTATGTAAACTCGTGACCTAGTAGCAGGGTCTTACAAAATAAATCCTTTTTTATCCTGTTTGTTTATCCTGTTCGTCATTCAAGGATAAATGTGACGTTTGTGTTTTCAGAGGACTTTATTTTTGAAATGGTTGTTTACAGAGTTTGGCTACTTTGAAAATGACGATATTGCACACAAGACTATGAACAAGCTGGACAGTAATTAACACGTTATTTACATAGGATTAACAAAAGAAGTACAGGCTCTGTACAAAACTCAAAATCGTTATTTCTGCAAAGCTGATAAGTTACCTCACAAGTGGTCAAACTTTTAATAGGTGTATCTTGAAAACTGTGAGAGATATTCCTTTAACTTCAACAGATTCTTCATTAATTTAATGCTGTCAGACTTGCTTAGTTGAAGACACCCACGGTATTCAGGTAGTCCTTGCTAACACTGTCCATGATCTCTTCTCAGTTTTGGTCAGAGAGGCGGAAGGGTGGCAAGAGGGCAATGATCCCCCGTCGGGGAATGCCCCCCCCCCCAACTCGTCAGGGAATTTTTCCGATTTCGTCAGGGATCCTTGGTAGGAGTAAGGTATGAAATCTTCGACGGCGACCAGTTACCAATACAGTTTACTTGTTTAGGCTCTCAAGCCCCCTTTTCTGTTGGGAAGTTTGGCTCACCCGTAGGGCATATTCTAGCGCAACCATTGCATTTGGCTAAGATTATGTGACGTGTCTCTTCTTTTCAACCAGTCTAGAACGGAGTCATGCACAACGACGGTTATGATGTCGGTCACGACAAGTCCGATGTCTCTTTAGAGGACGTAGCTCTAAAGGGGGCAGAACCGGTCACTATATAATATCTGAAACCGTTGTCGCCTTGTTCCTGAGTTCGTTTCACACGGTCTTCACCTAACAACAGCTAATCTTATACTGCAAACAGTCTTGCCGTGCCCTCTCCGAAAGATAAAAATGTAAACCTACATCCGCGAGAAAAAAAAGGGGGGCCTGGGAGAGATATTGTAATCATACACGGTTATTGATAGCTTAATAGCACCTGAAATTTTGAAGTATACAATCTGTAAGTATTGCCCTTCTGACAGACATTATGTTCACAAGGTTCAAAACTTGACCCTACTTGACCCCACATAACCTTTGCCAAAATCAATAGGGACCTTGCACTCAATACAGAACGACTTCATGTCACCGAGATAAGTTGATTAGTTTGCCTCCGCATAAACACACACAGATGCACATACTAACATATACGCCATAAAGAATACATACAGGCTGTAGCTTCCGATTATCATCAAAACTAAAACCTGCAATGATTCACAAACAAACAAAATGTCCTTCCTTTACATTTTATTCACTAAGATTAAAATCTGCAATACATATGTCGAAGTGATAAATATAGTCAATTCCTCTTACAAATAAACCTTCTCTGAATAAAGCAAATCTTTTTTAAAAATAAAAAATCACATCCTCAACTTCACAAGTTGTCCGTCCTCTCGTTGGTCTTTACAATGAAATGGCCGTCTGACAGGAGTCACATGACCCGGTGTAAAACATTTAAAGATAGTTACATTCTGACAATTTCAAATTTCTAGCGAAATAATTTACAAACACAGAAATAAAATGACGACAAAATAAGCTGCCAGTTCGGAAAAAATTTTCATGTGTATCAATAAAGAGCAACTGGTCTTCGCTTCTTAGATATAATTTTTATGCTTTATTGTCTATTTTCACTTTCAAAATGTGACATTGATTCACATATAACCGTACACCACTATATTAAATTGGGACTGATCTTTCCACATAGCAGCAGAAATTTTCATCACGCGTAAATACTGCAATCTGATAATATTTATCGTTATATGTTAAAAAGAACGGATTTCCCCAAATATGGTACGCCCTATCTATTTAAAACTATATGTACCATCAAATGGCCTCTCTAGGCATTCGACTACACTATAGCACAGTTGCCTAATAAGTTATCACTATGGTAGGACTAGCGTATTTCAAGTAGTACCTATAGTATAACGTTGAAGCAAGAGCAGTGTAGCATACCACGCTTAACTGAACTATTCCTACGACGCCACGTTTTCGCCATGTCAGCAAATGTGGCAGGGGCAGTTACGTATGTGCAAGGAAACTGACAAACTAATAGAAGTCACGAAATTTTGCCACTTCTGCATGTCTGGTTATGTGTGTGTGGCGAGCTCAACGCAATAAAACATCAGATGTCATGTGAAATGAGTCTAAGTACGAAGAAAAACCAATATCTAAAAATATAAATTAATATAAATATAAGCTCGTGCATGAATCATACTAAGGCACCGTCACCGTATCCAACGATCACATCAAGAAAATCTAATCAATCTTTCAGCAAATTCTAAGCTAAGTTATATAGTTCTGATCTAATAATTATTTTGTTATAAATAAGCATGTATATATTCTACACGACACGATCTAAACTAAAAAGTTATAACTATATTAACACTGATTTAATCACACTTCTCAAATTGGTTATAAATGACTCACACATTACTCACTTCAACATTTACCCAGCTAACTCCTAGCCTCTCAAGGCAATGGAACTTTTGGCGTTCCATATCTAACGGCTCTAATGTCGCTTTGTCGACTTACTCAGAACTATTTCAACCCACTGTTTTTTTTCGGTCTATGAGGTGGAAACTGGAAAAGTCACACAACAATGACTTCTTTTAAAAATAACGTTATTTCTGTACAAAGTACTGTGAAAAATTCAATAAAACATCGAGTAAGCCATTAACGACCTACTAATGTTGCCAAATCAAAACAATATGCTGAAAATATATGGGGAATTATGCATATTTAGACTCAAAGGTTTCTGAATGCAGTCTTCTGGTAAGTCCCATATTTTCCGAACTCTTCATGCAGAACTATAAATCGCACATTGTGGCAACGGTGGATTTAAAAACATGTTTTACTTACAAATAGTTTAAACGCACTTTACTTCTTCAAGACACTTGAAGCACGTTAATAATAACTTATTTAAACACAAGAGTTTACCTTTTCCGGAAACCCATCAAAATTCACGGAAATCAGAGTGCAACAAGGAAAACGACGCGATAATCTAGTTCCGTGGTTTCGTATAATACAAACACGTATTGCAGTTATAAAAGTTCTTTGCAAAACGAGAATCGACTTTCACTGAACGGAAATCTTAAATCACACAACTTTAAAACAGAATGCAAAATGCTTTGAGCTTTCGATGAATTCATTTCAGTAGACTTAGGCTTCGTTTAGAGACTCTAAAATGATAATGTTCTGGATCAATGTGATGCATTAACACACCATGTATGAGAAATCACGATGACTCTTACCTTGAGATATCATACTAACAAGGTTTTCAGAATTTGACAAATGGTGAGCTGAAAGGACTTCTCACCAAATACAAGATCAACATCAAAGACAACAGCACATTGGTATTTAATAGGGCAAATAAAGCCATCTTTTAAGTTTTTGGAGCTTCTAGGCATTAAATATCAGGTGAACTCAGATGGCCTTTGACCTCCACAAAGTAATAGTATTTTTCCTCTTCCCAAAATGCATCTACATGCTAAGTATGGAAAGCATCCATGCTTCCCATCTCGAATATCATTTTAAAAAGATTTTCAAAGTTTGACCTTCTAGTAGATGACCTTCGACATCCACAAAAAACAACAGCATTCTTCCGCTTCATAAAATATATCGATGCCAAGTATGAAGAGTATCACTTCTTCCTATCTTGAGACATTGTGTTCACAAGGTTTTCATATTTTGATCTCTGGTGACCCCAAATGACCTTTAATCTTCACCACAAACACTAATTTTTTTCCTATCAATACAGGCGTTACACATACTACGTATGAGAATTGTTTGAGTATACCTTCTTGAGATATTGAGTTAACGAGCTAAGTGTCACAAATACACACATACATACACGTATAAACATGCATACATGCACTAGCCATCATGAATGCATATAGGTTTCTCTTTTCAACCAAACGAAAAATGGGTTACAAAACGGCATTTGGCAAACGGTGAATTCTGTCTTTACAATAACTGAGTCCTAACATAGTATAACGATCATAAACAGACTGTACCATGCATTCCATGCTCTGACATATACTGTATTTCACAAACGGTTCCAATAAAATGGGTGATATTACTGAAAGCAGCAATAAATGGAAAAAAGATGGTCAACAGGACAAATGTTTCACAGCTAGCTTTGAGATGCTGTCCGTCGTCATTAGGGCTAATGCTGTACCTGTTGGTTCTCTCTGGATTTTTAAAGTCCAAGTTGGTCCTATTTATTTCATATGCACCATCATCCCTCAAGGAGAGTAGACAGGAATCGAAGCAGGTGAGTGGGGGCATGTATCACTATCTGTGACGGATCCGGCGGCACTGGAGGGCCTCTTTTTCAGCATGGTAGGATGGAACCCCTCGTGTCTCCGGGCGTGTTTCATTAAATGGTCGCTCCTCATAAATCTTTTGTTGCAGATGGGGCAGCAAAATCTCTTTTCTCCTGTATGCGTACGGTAATGGCGGGCCAGTTCGTCTGAGCGTGCAAATCTCTTCACGCAATTAACCCATGTACATGGAAACGGTCTCTCTCCTGTAAAAGCAAAAGAAATTCTCTGTTTAAAAGTGTCTGAAAGATAATGAGGGTGTCGATCCACACTGTTTAAACTTTAACGCGCCATCCAGACAATTTTCATTACCTGGGCTTTTTATAGCTCTTTCGTACTTCATGACACTTATAAAGCAACTTGACAGTAGTTCAAAAACATTTTATTACTTTTTTTTTAGATTTTTTTTTTCATTTATTCCCGCCCACTCCTTTATCAATACCTTTAGAACAAACAACCAAGAGTGTGTTCCCACTTGAGTACGAGCAGGCGATCAGATCCAGATCTGACCCCGAGCAGGGGATCAATTTGTTAGT